>CM064973.1:5598972-5766213 GCA_032847665.1 Solanum chilense | reverse complement strand
TCAGATCTTGTATTCGAGTTTTGAGTATGACCAAATTGACTTTCTTAGGGTGCACTTTATTTTCAAAATAAGGTTTTTCGACGTGAAATTGTGAACTCAGATTTAATCGATGTTCGATACGAATAACAATATTAATAAATAAAATGAATATTTTGTACAACAATCAAATGTGGTATTCTTTCAACCTCAATATATTCTCTTGTCAAAAGGGATTTGAATAATATACTCTATATTTTCAATTCCTTTCCCTATTAACCCTACATTGTCTCAATATGTCTCCCACTACCCCTATTACCCCCACTACCCCACCCTACCCTACCCCACCCCCACCAAAACATTTAAAAAAATTAATAGACTTTTTCAAAGTTGAAAGTGTAGTCACAATCTTATAAAGGATATGTGGACTCTTACCAATTCCCATCTCTAGGCTATTTTTTAAATAGAGAAAGTAAATAAAAGTGCATTTATGAAACAACCAACTTTTTCTACTAACTTGTAGATGTGTTTAATGAAGCATATAACAAAAGTGTGTATGTACCTAACAAATAGTACTATATACTATACTCTTAAACATATATATAGGTATAGGTCTCATTCATTTTTCTTTGACCTAGAAAAAGAATTTTTCTTTCTACTTCAATGATTTTTCCAACAAACAACACTCACTTCTTGCAAAAAAAAAAAAAAGAGTATAAAGTAATAGGTCTAACCAAAGTTATAGAAAACACATCTTATATTATTTTTCTATTTGATTGTGGTATAAAAATTTACAAATAACTAGTTTTTAGCTTTTGTAATTGAAAAAAAAAGATAAAGTCATTGTCGTACGGTTTTAAATAGTCACAAGTGAAATTTAGGATAACATAGAGTTTCAACTGTAAACTTTGAAGGTAAAATTTCTAGATAGTGGCTATTTTTTAAAAAACATATTTGAAAAGTGGTTAGAAGAAATTGTACGATTTACCCTTCAAAAGTTATTAAAATTTTGTTATTTAAATGAATTGATTTTTAATTTTTAATCTTCAAAATCGTGTCTAGTGGGGCATAAGTTCTTTAAGGATCATGCTATGCATAATTTGTGGAATATAATTATAATGCGAAAAATGTAACCTTATGTTCCATGAAAATATTATTTGTCTTGAATAACAATAATTCGACCAGCACAAAATATCGTTGAAGTACAAATGATCTAATTAATTTCAGGATATTATTGTCGAGTTTCACTAGTAAACTTTGAAACTCAATAACAATAACTATTTTTTTAAAAAAAGGACTAAAACGTAGTTAACGGGCACTATTCAAATATTTGTTTATATTAGCTTTAGAACCTGACTAATTGAAGTTACACTCGTAAAGCCCATTATACGAAAAGAGCTCCTGAACAAGTTTCTCTTTCTCTACTATCAATATACGAACTAGAAAACTCTAATTAAAGATTGAGTTTTTTTGAAACATTATAAATATAAATATCGAATGCTTTCTAACCTTGTCTCCAAATCTTTTGGGCCATATTTGAAATCTTAAGCTCCCTTTTATATTATTTTTTTCACCTAATAAAAAATAGCAAAAAAAGGACAATTTGACCATAATATCATTATTATTTAATATTTCTCCTTCAATATTTTTTTTAATTATATAGTTAGTTCAAAAATAATTTACCACACTTGAAAATCATGAAAAATATAATTTAAAAAGTTGGGAAATATCTCTTAGTAGTCTAAATTTGTCTCTATTTTATTTTCCTGAGACAACAAACATACCTAACTGCAGTGATTGGAGCTTGATATATTGGTCTATTTGTCTTCATATAAAATAAAATTTAGTATAAGAAAGAAATTATTTAAATTTTTGTGATTATTAATTAAAAATAGAAAAAATACAAGAAAAATTCACGTGAAAATCTGAATTATTGTCTGAGGATTTGAAACATCCTCTGCCTATATACTGTGGATAGTTTTGTAAAACAGTATTTTTTATTTTCCTTACACTATGAAAACCCCACAATGAAATTAACAATATATTTTGTATAAATTTTTCCTTATTTTTAAAATAATTTTAATTGTATAGTCCCAATGTTTTAATTTTAATATCTTCCATAAATTCTCCCCACAAAATGCTTTTTCTTTATTTTAAGTTGAGATGAAAATTAGGGTAAAGCATTGTCTAGATTTTCTTCTCAATATTGTTATTATCTTTCTTCTATTTTTTTATTCCTTTGATGTTATAACTTTTTATTGTTTCAGTTATCGTATTAATTTATTGTTAGAATTATAGCTCTTTATTACGTTATTTAATTTCTACATAGTTATATTTTCTTTTTATACTTTTGTTGATACTTTTATTTGAGTGAAAGGTTCATCGGAAACAATTTCTCCTCCTTCTAAAGGCAAATCGTAATGTTGCATACAAACCATCCTTCTTAGACCTTTACTTATAATTATATTAAATATGTTATTACTGTTATAATCTATTTTAACAACGAATATGTTTTAGTTCATAAGCTATTCAGCGACAGATTAGCAAGATTATTTTTGCTATATTAATTAATATAAATATTTTTAAAAAAGACGAGTATTGTTGATTTGACGGTGGAACAGTAATAGTCAAAGTATTAAGAGTATATATGTACAGAAAACATAAATTATTCTTCTTTACTGTGAGATTTTTATGTCAGCAATTAATAAATATATTTTTCGTCAATGATCAATTAATATTATTAATTAGCTATATGTTTTTAAGAATTAAGGTGAACAACCTACTACTACCATTTTTTCAAGCCATCAATTTAAATTTAATGTAGTAATAAAAGTCCTAAATTAATTAATTAATTTATTAATAATTTTTTGTTTAGATAATTGGTATAATTTTCTAATTAATTTCTCGTTTCATTACTGTTTTTCTTTTTCATATGATATATTTTACTAATCGAAAGTCCATCAAGAAAACCTCTCTATCTTCGAAAAATAACGATAAGACATTATAGTAGTATCTTAACACACCACCCCTTCCCGGTGATATCATCCATAAGTTATTCCTATAACCATCGTAACAAAAACAATTTTTAGCGGTAATAAATATTGACATTAATAAAGAGTGCTAAAGTGTATCGACATTAGTTAATGTCATTAGAACCAATATCGCTAAAGATTTTAAAGACATATACAAAGAATGTTAATTGCCTCTAATGATATTTTTTTATATAGTGAACATTAAAACACATCGATAATCAATTATTGTATTTTTTTTTTTTAAAAAAAAAATGAAGATGTTTTTTTTTTTTTTTTTTTTTTGGGGGGGGGGGGGGGCTTAAGAGTACTTATGTTATATACTATATCTAGTATGAGTTTGATTACGAAGAGAAGACAGATATCAAAAATATTCCTCCATGCAAAAAGCAAAAAGGAAAGAAAAGAAAGAAAGGTAGCAAAGCAAAGATAGAAAAGTGAAATGAATAATAATAATAATAATATTATTATTTTTCAATTACTTTATAGAAAGTGAATAAATATTACTATAACTTTGCTTTTTTACTTAGAAAAAAAATATTATTTTTTGTGGTCACCTTTAATGAAAATGAAAGGATTATATGTTTACCAAAGGGAGAGGAACACGGACCTTCCAAAAGTACCTATTGGATTTTGGGAATCACCAAAGTTGATTTGCTCATTTCATCTACCTAACCCCCTACCCCCACCCCACCCCACCCTACATAAAAAAAAATCGATATTTACATCGAGAAATTCGGTATTTACGTGAAATTAATAGAAGCAAAAAATGATGAATTTGTATATGTAGCTAAGATCATCTTATTTGTCAGTTGAAACTTTAGAAAGAGTATCGTTGAAAACGATAATTCACTTCATTCAAAGGTTATAAGGATAAATCATAATAGATTTTTAGAGTTTTGCTTATATCGAGTTATCTGATTGTTTATCAAATTGTTTGAAACAATAAAAGTAAGAGCTTAGTATCATGATTGAGGAATCATCCTCTTATATTAACGTTAAAATTGAAACGATACCATATAAGTAAAAAATACTCATTATAATTAAATTATTTAAATTTTTATATAATATCAAATGTGAGTAATTAATCAGATAAAATAAATTAGGGTAATTAACTACTAGTTTTGAGACCGTAAATGTTGGGATAGAGCCATAGGGGCACAAGCAAAATAATCGGAGACTTTCATTCTCCAAAATATTCTTTTAATTTTTTTCTATTTGGTTAATATATTTTTTAAAATATTATTCAATATATTATATATTACTCTTTTCATTTTGTATTACGTTGATTATTTGATGAAAACACGGAAATTTAAGAAAAACATAAAATAGCATATTTCTATATAAAAAAAATTAAAATTTAATAACTTAATGCTGAAACTTTTCAATATACTAAATATTGCTTTCAAGTTTTCCAGCTAAGAAAACTTTTTTGAAAGCTTTAAAAGAATGAAAAAAGGGAGATGTGTGAGCGTCTGATAATGGAAGAAGGTAAAATTATTCGAAACCTAGTGATTGGTTCCTTTTTTCTTTTATATATATCGATAAACATATTTTCTTCCCGCACATGAGAAAAAACGTTTGAACCCAAAAAATACACAATTTTTATGTGTTTTCCTTTAAGTGGACTGTCAATATAATTAATTAAATTTTATGTGTTTTTAATATTTTGAACAAAAATGAGAATTTTTTACTAACGTTTTCGATGGAGACTATCAAAACAAATTACCCAAATATTAAGGAATTTTTATATTTATAATGATAAGACCAACATAAATATGAGTCCAACCTAAGAGGAAAAATATTGTTTCTAACTTTTTTTTTTCTTTAAAACAATGGACACCATCATTGCATCAATAATTGAAATAAAGTTTTTTTTTTTTTTTTTAAGGATATGGCAATTGGGGGTCTATGAAGATATTATTTTTTATATATATACAAGCACTAAGCTTTTGCCTTTTCTTACATAGGCCTTTTGCCTTTGGCCAATATGTTTTTGTATTTTTTTTTTTAGGTTTTACTCTATTTTCTACTATAGTCCAATTGATTCATCATGTAAATATGAAATGCCTTTTTCATGGTAATTATGATAGAGTTTAAAGTTTAATTATGTTTATTTTAACTCCTTCTTTTTATTTTATTTTATTTAATTTTATATAGGTGACATGATTTGATGTTTCAATTTAACTAAAGTAAATCAAAAGCTTACTTTTTTCTTGTGTCAAATGTGCTTTTGCTACATTGACTTATATATTTTGTGCCTCATAGGAGGAGACCAATATATTGTAGACAAAACCATTCACCTTTTAATTTTGTAAACAATGTGAGGAAAAATTTGATATATGATATCTGTTTTGAAGTAGGGCTAATTTGAATTAGCGTTAAAAATTAAGTTTTATTTTAAAATTTTTGATTAAAAATAAAACATACACTTAATTAATTATCATGGTGTGCTATAACCTTTGGTGGTACTTGACATGACAATTATTTGATAGAATATTATGAGACATTAAATTTTCAAAAAAACAAATATTTTGGGATGTTGTGACCTAGGTATCTATATAAAAATAGCCAAACAAGAACAAAATTATCTCCACCAGGATTATTTATGTGAAAAGGTATTCTCTATAATTTCATAATTGTACTTAGAATATTCTAGATTGAGATTGTAATAATTGACTAATTATTTCAAAACTTACCAATATTCATTTTATTTAAGGTAATGAAATTTCATGTTTTGTTTTCAAATTAAGGAGTATGGGAAATAAAAATATTCAAAAATATTAAATTTAGAAATGAAATTCGTTACATTTATTATATTATAGTCTTATAGGTTCACATCCTAGTAAGAGCTGCAAAGATCATCAACCTTTAGTCATCTATTTCGTTTATCTATTTTTCGATATCACAATTTATTTTCATATATTGTTTTTATCGATTTCTATAATAAAAAAAGTCGTTAGAAAGTCTTTTAAATATTTGAATCTAACACATTTGGTATATTCTAATTTCTTCTAATTAATTATGATATAGGTTATTAGTATTTCTTTATATTTGTTCTTTTATTAAGTATAAAACAGTTCATTACATTTGTTCTAAAATACCTTATTTTAAGAGGCTTTTGCTGAGTTTTCATAAATATCTCGATAGATTATGATTCTTAAAATCGAGATTTTATTAAATTTTATGTGAATACGTGGCTCAATAGCATGTAGCTGCATTTCTTTTTAGAATCTATCACATATCCATTGTTAAATAGAATTAGTGATTAATTTTGCTAGTTAGCTATAAAATTTATTTTTATTGATTCATGATATTTTAGTATAACTAGTCTATTATAATTTCCCAAATGTGACATAATGGAATACACTAAAAAAATCAAGGTAAGTGCATGCATATCTTAATTATCCTAAAATCTAAAAATAAAATTCCACACAACATTATTTGATGTAATGTAATTGACTTTAAGGAAAAGCAAAAAGGGTATTTTCTTCTAACTTTATTTGATTTCAAGTCCCTTTCACTTTTTTGTTTGTTGTTTTAATTTGTTGATTATCAAGTTTCACATTATTTTATCAATATTTGTTTCATAATAATTCAGAATTGTCCTTTTTGAGGCATTTTGACATTTTCAATTTTGAGATTTCACCATCATTTCATAGGAATATCCATGGTGTAACCTTGAGGAAATAGTACAATATTCATTAATGGGGCCCTAAGGAAGGGGATTAGTACCCTTCTTAGACCAACAATAATTTTTTTTTGGAGGGGTACGGGTGAAAAGATATAAGATCTTAATATATTTTTAGTCGGTCGATAAAGTCTTACTTTTTATTCGTCTAATATAATATAGTTTGGAGTTATTGTTGGTAGATATTCAATGTATAGTAAGTGTACATCGCACAAGATAGTGAAAAGGTCTACATGTACGTTTTTTTTTTTTAAATTTAACTTGTGATATTACACCGATTATGATATTTTATTGACTAAACTTTATAACTTATATACAAAAGAAATAATTATATTTTTGGTCCCTCAATTATCGTGAACTTTTTATTTTGATCCTTATAATGTATGACTAAGAACATTGAACATTAATTAACTAAAATATGTGTTTTTGGCCCTTTGTAAATGGAATATTTAATATTTAGAATATTATCAAAGCTATATTACCCAAAAATAATTAGAATTATTTAAAAAGCTTACCACTTAAAATATCATTACAATGTGAAGATTCATCGTCAAAGAAACAAAAAATGCACATCTAAAATAATTGCAGATTAAATGTACCTAATAAGACATTACAAGTATCAAAATCAGAATTTATCAATAATCGAGAGACTAAAAATGTTAATTCGTTTTAAGAAAATAAAGCTTTGCTAGGGTGCTACTAATTTCAAATTTATGGCATGGGAAGTCCATTAAAATTTGGGATATTTTCTATTAAAGATGATTTCGTTTTTAAGATTATAAACTCGAAACAAATTGAAGAGTAGAAAATTTTTACTGTTCCATCACTCCCCTTATGATGCTTATAATCATTTGAAGTATTCTTAAATAAAATTTTGTGTCATTAAACTATTGATCAATCTTCTTTGTCAATATTGAGCTTAATTTTATTAGTCAGAATGTACATTAAATATGAGTAAATATTTATCGTATTTGAGACTATTTAGAATAATGAGCGGTATTTTTTTATTTAAATTTATGTTGTAAAGTTAATAGAGAAAAATGAAATGTATATATTAGTAATAAGTGAATAATATTGAAGAAAACTTTTATAAATTAGATGGGCAGAAAATTAGGTTTTTCTTAAATATTTTAAATGGTACCTAACTTATGTCTTCATTGAAAGGGAAATAGTTTTAAGATGTTATAAAAAGTGTCAATAACAACAAACTTTTATATTACGGTTCAACTTGTGATCTCTCGATAGTTGAATTATTCGCTTCGTGAAATATATTATATTATACGTATAATTTAAGAATATTTACGTCAAATGATATCAATTTATTTATAACAAAATAGCTAATATCATTTTCATTTCGACTTCTTTTTCTATTTTTTTCTTATTCCAAATATAAAGCAAAAGAATTTTAATTTCTTTAAACTTTTCCAATTACGTGCCACCATCAACTTTTGTTATAAAAGAAATGTCTAATCATAATTCCCTTTCAAAGCTTAACACTTTTTCAAGCTATAATATAATGCTTACAAAGGGAGATATGAAAAATTGAAATACAAACTTTTTTGGTTTTTCATATTGTGATATGTTTCGCATAGTGTAAGGTCTATTTAAGGAGTAAAAGCTCCTTTACATACTTTTTTCTTTTATATTCGAACTTCAGAATATTCGAACACAAAATCTCTACTGAAAAATGAAAAAAATTCTATCTACTATATCCTATCAAAATCCTTGACTGACAAATTGAATAAAAGTTGATTGAAAGATCATAGAAGTCCTCTAATTTACATTATATATATCATTACTATAAGAAAATTTTATACTATCTAATTTTCTTTATTTATCGTAATAGGTAATATTTTTTATTTGTAAAAGATATATCTGTAAATATTTTCTGATGACTTGATGCTATTTTTTCTTTCTTACGATGATGTATAAAACTTAAACTCTTACTGTATTATTGTAAAAAGTTTATTTCCTCTTAGAGGAGTTCTAACAAGTGATTTGGTCACCCATGAATAAAGCTCTAAAAGGCAAGTAGTTACATATAAATATGGTGGTATCTTTCCCTATACCTATTTTAAGTTAGATGGACTTTTAAAATCAACATTTATGTGATGGCATATAAATGTGTAATGTAATGACTACTCAATGTGCAATTATGCATGTGTAATTTCTTTTAAGATTTGAGATCCTTCCTCTAAAAATAAAAATAAAAATCAAACAAGTTTACGAGCTATATGTCCCGATTCAAAATTGAAGGATCGTATCAGACACATAAAAAATGTAAAATTTACAAAATAAATTCTCAAATCGTCGTATTAGAAAAAAATAAGGAGTTTATAAAACTAGTGCTTAACTCGAAGGTAAAAGGTAACATCATTGTACTAAGGAGCATAGCTCGATAAAAAATTATCAGTTAAAATACCTTTTATCATTAAATTATAATTCGTTTATACGTTAAATACTACTTTTTACACATACATATTCTAAGTATAGAATAAATCCAACCTAACACAATTAATAATGTTACAAGCATTCTTCTATGTAATTAATGACTAATACAAATACCTTTTTAACTTATCAGCTAATTAATCCCTATTTGGGACCAAAAGTATATAGATAGGCACCAAGGAGTGGTCGAATAATGAGGTCTTAAATTTAAATTTTAGTATCGATAAAATTGTTATTAGGTGATATCTTTCTATATGTTTTAGCTTTGGTAAACAGAATAATCTGATATTTAGATAAACATATATTTATAAAAATTAATAATTAAGTCATGCGTAAAATGATCAAACATCACGATTATTGTTATTATTAAAATAAACTATAGTAGATTTTGTAACATGTTAGCTTAGGTAAGTTGTTAATCTGCCAATACCTCAAACTTCACCTAATCCTTCCAAAAACATATGTCAATTATGAACCTCAATAATTAGATTACTTGTGTTTTTTTTTTCTCTTTCTATGTGTTTAAGACACATGAAAAATACACGAGGGTAATGCTAAATGGCCAAAAAATTTAGTTAGAAAATTAAAAAAATTATAATATTTTTTTAATTTTAAAATTAATTAATTTTATTTTCATTTTTCATTAAAAAATATTAAAGTTAAAATGATAAAAATATTTTAAAAAATAAAATAATATAAATAAAATATTATTCTGACCAAATTCTGATTATATTTTATCGTAAAAGGATTTTTTTAATATGTAATGAATGAAAAAGAAAAGAAAACTTTATTTCTTATGGACCCCAAAGTTGAATTAATTGCACACAATAATCCAGCTTCATTGTAGTAAGATCTTAGTCATTAAAATAACTTTTTATTTACTTATTTAATTATTTATTTATTTGGTTAAAATGATCCTACCATTCCCTGCTCTTGTCGGGAGAAAATAAAAAAAAGACATGGGCATAAATAAGAATAATATAAAAAAGAAAATTCAAAAATAATTTAAATTAATTTTACACGATATGCATTTAATTAATCAAAATCTCAAAATAAATATCAGAAGTTGATGAGAACTTTTAAAAATTACAACTTGTTAATCAATGGGTGAAAAAATTACCAACTATATCTTTAACTCGAATTATAAAATCTACATTAATTGAAAAATTAATCAAATATATATTTTTTCCACTTTATTTCTTTTTGCCCCATGAGAATTATGGTTGATAGGAAATAATCATTATTTATTAATTGGACTTCCTTTTTTTTTTCTCCTTCATTTTCCCAAAAAAAAAATTATTTTTTTATTGGGACCCATTAATTATCAAATGGTTGTAATTGATAGGGAATGAGCATATTTTTGTATGGTATATAGAATTATAATCAAATAATATTTAAAACTATATCAAAGTATCATAAGGTATTTCATATATCCTCTATGTTACATTCTTATCAAACTATGCCCATTAAAAATTGTATCCACGTGGCTAAATCTCCACTCTTGATATTAATAGGTTTTTTTCAACATTTGATTTTGGCTAAAAAATGTAGAAGGATAATGGGGAAAAAAATTATGTATTGATTTTTTTTAAAATTAAAATATAATTCGAAAACAGCGAATTACTTTCTGCGAGGCTCAGGAATTCTACTTTCTATTAGTGGGGAGCGTTTACCTCCTCTCCCAAGCCTGATGAATGGAAAATGACGCTAGATCTATCGGATAATTGAAAGTAATATATTTCGTTAAATTTGTAGAACTCACTTTAAAGTTGTCTAGTTTAAAGTGTACACGTCAGTAATTTTTAAGACTTGGTAATTTGTTTTCAAAATTATCAATAGAGTATTTTATTTTCCAAATCTGTCTATTTTTTGAAAAATATTGGAAACCTAAAAATGTAAATAAAAACAATATAATGCATAGAGAGAGCAAAATGACCATATCTGTATAGCATTTAATGCTCCAGCCAAACACCACCTATGGACTTGTGTCATTTAGTGTAGACATTGGAGAGGGTGTCAAATAAATAAATAAATAAAAAATTATAAAATAAATAAATAATTTTTATAAAATATGACCACATCCACAAAGATGTTTGCAATTTCTAGACCTAGTTTTGTTAATCTCTAGTAAAAGCATTAAAAGTGCTAGAGAAGTTACTTCCCAATATGCTTTCAAAATCAAATAATAAATGAAATGAATAAATAAATAAGAAGAGTACAATAAAAAAAAAATTTAATTCAAACCCCTTTGATTTAGGGCCCGTTTGGATGGGCTTAATAAAAGCAGCTTTAAAAAAGTACTTTTGAAAGTGCTGAAACTTATTTTTAAAATAAGCAGTTATGCGTTTGGATAAAAGTGCTGAAGTTAAAAAAAAATTTGTTGATGTGTTTGGCAAATAAGTGCTGATAAATAGCTTTTTAAATCAAAATGTCTGAAATACCCTTAAAAACTGTTAACATAATAAAAGTTAATTAATTTATATTTTACAGCCATAAATAATTATATTTTGCTATCATTCACAATTTCTTTCTAATCACAAATTATTTATAAGAGGAATATAAACTTATTATAGATTTTAAAGATATTTAATTTGAATAGATCAAAGAACGATTTAAGATTTATTTTAGTTTCATCCATATATAATAATAATTATCTATCATTCACATATTTTTTTATTATCACAAATTATTTATAAGAGGAATATAAATTTTTATTTAAGTTATATGTGCCAAGCGTGAGAAGGAAAAATGGAAAAATGGAAGAAAATGTGAGGATAAGGATGGGTAATTTGGGGATTATATAAAAATATTAAGGGCAAAAGGGTAAAAGTAAAGTCAACTTAAAACAGCTTATAAGCTAAAAAAAAAAAGCACCCCTACCCCAGCTTTTAACTTTTGGCTTAAAATAAGTTTTTTTTAGCTTAAAATAAGCTGTTTTGAGTATTGCCAAACAGTCAAATAAGTCAAAAACCAGCTTTTAAGTCAGTTTGACCAGCTTAAAAGCTGAGCCAAACAGGCCCTTAGCCTTGGTTTTTGAAAATCTTAACACTTAGATGGTAGCTTGTCTGAAATTAAAGTCAGAATTTAAATTTTATAATTTCTAAACTCGCAAAGCACTCATAGGTCGATCTCTTAGGTATTGATTTTCCTATTATAAGTCGTCTAATTAAAATTACTATTCTTATAAACTCGTATTTCATAATCTAGCTCCACCTTAGAGGTTTTGTCCATTAATGAAATAAATGAGATTTTTGTAAGACTCTTAATAAGAGGTCTTAGATGGCAATGTAGACGAGATTTTCACCTAAGCATTCATCATCTTATATACATACATGTACATAAAAAGATTATCTTTACTAATACTTAGCAAGTGTAAATTCAATTAGTTAGATCAGTAAATATCGAATAGCAATTTCCAAAAAAAAAAGAGAAAGTGAAATTAGCTATACATTTCATCGCTAATTTGCTCATTGTTAAAACAAATACATTGATAAATAAGATCAGCGAATAGATTTTGTTATTTAATATACAATTTATCTGTCGTTAAATTCTGTTATTTGTTAATAGTTGGAAAAGGAGTTTAGGGGTGGGGGGTGGGGTGGGGGAGTGGGGTGGGGGAGTGGATATTATTCATATTTTTGATGGTCCATATATGTGTGTGTGTATATCATATGAAGGAAGATATAATAAAATGGGAAGATGCCAGACAAAGTTGTTGAAAGATTAGAAGGGAATATTTGGGAGTATGAAAGGGGAATTAGAAGGTAATGTGTGTGTTTTTATTTAGGTTTATCCCCATTTATGCCTACTACCAAACAAACACCCCTTTTTTCCTCTCTTAAGTCAATGCCTCTTTTGTACTTTTATGTTCATTACATATGTATTCGTGTACATATTAAATACTTACTTCATTATACTATACCTATATAACATTATATTTGGTATAATTTCATAATCTGAGACCCGGAAATAATACATTATATGCAGATCGTATCTTTAGCTAGCAATCTTATAGGCAAAGTTTGAAAAAAGAACTTCATTATTTATATATAATAATGATGTAAATGCTACACTTCAACTGTAACAAGTATCGTGAATTTAACTTAACGAACGAATAAGTGTAGATATATGACCTCAACCCTCTAACGCACACCTTCTTTCAAGTTGACAAATTGAGGCGGGTCTAACATAAAGATAAAGTCGAAGTCAGAATTGAACTCTGAATTCAGTTATTATGCATATTTATTGATTTCTTGATATAAACATAAATTTAAACTAAAATTATTAAGTTCGACCAACTTCATACATATTTTTTCAACTTCATCCCTAATTCAAAATTTAAAAATTTCTACGATTAAAAATTAATATATATAAATGATTGGGTTTACAATTAAATATTGAGTGATATTCGCCACTATTTCAAGAATAGGTAAAAAAAATACTGAAAAGTAAAGTAAAAACCAAGTAGAAAGCTCCAGATTACATTATCTTGAATACATTTGTCTTTACATGTTATTATAATAAAAATAATATTATAATTAAATTACTGATAAAAAATAAAATAAAAAACTATACAATATGAAAGAGAAAATGAAAACAGAAAAGACAAGAAGTCGAAGCGTAGAGAGTGGGGGGAAAAGAATCACCAGGGGATTTTTAAACCAGTTATCTGCTGGAAAAGAAAATCAATCAAAAAAGTCATTATTTATCTTTTTTTGGATTCTAACTAATTAAAAAAATTTATTTATCTAACTATTTAATAATCTAATTTTTTTAAAAATATAGATTTAAGTGATGTATACTCACGATATAACATTTTTATATTGTATACTTATGTGGTTATTATTTTACTTTATAAGTTATTATATGTGTTTGTGTATAAGTAACTTATTGTAGTTTAATTGTGTTGAATTAGATAATATTTTATTTATTTCAATTTAAGTGTGTTTTTGTTTTTGTCATGTAAAAGAAAGTAATGAGTTCGAAATGTGAAAACAATCTCACGGTAAGTACAGTCCTTTCTCCGATCTTTCACATAGCTAGTGTTTAGTGTATTGAGTAGCTTTTTTTATTTTGTTTTCATTTTAATCTATTTAAAAAGAATGTTTTTTTTCTATATTTGGTAACTATTTAATTTTACTAGACATATTTAAGATAATACAATCTTGCGATATTTTGACATATAAAACATATCTTTAACTTAAAACAATGAAACTTAAAAAAATCTCTTTTTTTCTTCTTAAATATCGTATCTCTCGTCAAACTAAGACAGTTAAATTAAAACAAAAAGAAGAAAAAATCTTTAGATTATATATTATTTACACTTATTATTATTATTTTTGTCATTATATTTAGCATCTTCTTTCTTTTGTTTTGTATTTTCTACAATTTTCTAAAATTTTGTTTTTTTTCTTTTGACAATAGAAAGAGAGAGAAAATTAAGAAAATAGCCTCACCTTATTCTAGTGTCATTTTCCAAGATATACTCCCAAGGAATTTTTAACACTATTACTCCCAAATTCCCCCCTTCTTCTTCTCTTCTTCTTCTTTTTTTCTTTTTCAATTTCATCCATTGCCTTTTCTTCAATTCTTTTTTGCTTTTTATTAAAAAAAATATTCCTTTTTTATTTTAAATTTTCCTTCACATCACTTCTTCTTGTTCATAATCTTAACATATCCACTATTAAAAGAAAATAAAAGAACTTCTTTTTTTCTTCCCAAAATCAAACTTGAAGTTTGTCCATCTTTTTCTTTCTTTTTTTGTTTGTGTTTTTGTGCAACTTTTTGCTCTATTCTCTAGGCATATTATTATCATAAATTTGGGGTTTTTGGTGTTTTGATGTTAAAGTTAAAGCAACAACCAACACAACAACAATAAAGAGGAAAAAGTTTAGAAATCTTGTTGTTATTGTTTTAGATTTTTTTTTTTTTTTTTTAAAAAAATAATCCATAAAGATGCCCTTAGAAGGGGTTTTCATTGAAACCCCATCTTCATCTACAAAGCAAATTCCTGATCTTTCTCTCAATATTAGCCCTCCAACTAGTTTAGACCTTTCCGGTCGCCGATGCGTTACTGAAGTGAGTGAAAATCACGAGAGATTATTATCAGAGTTCAGTAAGACAGGAAATTGTCTTACTGAACTCTCGTTAGCTCATCCCACTAACATTACCACCACTACTACCACAACCGTCACCAACACCAACACCGTCATCAATGATGACATGACAACTAGAAGGGGTTTTCTAGACCACTTACCAAAAAACCCTTATTACAACAATCATCATTATCAGCATCAGCACCAGCACCAGCACCAGAGTCAAAATTATAGTCATTTGGTTCAACCAATGAACCAAATAAATCATGGGGTTTCATCTTTAGATGTATCTGACGGTTTACGCCCTATCAAGGGTATCCCCGTGTACAATCACAACCGTTCATTTCCTTTTTTGGCAACAAATATAGACAAGGAGAAAGATCCAAAGATGTGTTTTTACCCATCATCGTCTCCTTCTTCTTCTTCTTCTCCTTCTTCGCCTTCGCCTTATTTTAATAGTAGGTTTAATGGGATATCATCCTCATCTTATCATCACGTGCCACATCATCATCCTCTTCAATATCATCATCATCATCATAGTCAATATGGTCATTTAGTACATAATTCTCATCATGAAAATATTGCAAATTCTCATAGTTTGATGAGATCAAGATTTTTACCTAAACTTCCAGCTAAAAGAAGTATGAGAGCACCAAGAATGAGATGGACTAGTACACTTCATGCTAGATTTGTTCATGCTGTGGAGCTACTTGGTGGACATGAAAGTAAGTTATAATTTAATCAGAGTCGGATTCAAAATTTAATATTGACCGATTCAACATTTCTATATTTTTTCGTATAGGGACTACATTCTCGTATATAGTCGAGTTTCAATTGTTTGTTATTTGAGTTAATGTTAAAATACTGAGCTCAGATGAATCTATATGTTTGTTATTTATTTTTATTTTTTGTGATTTGGGGGTTTATTTGAAGTGTGGAAAATGATGAAAAATGTCTAATCTTGATTTTTTTTTCTTGATTGTTGTAGGGGCAACACCAAAATCAGTGTTGGAGCTAATGGATGTGAAAGATCTTACTCTAGCTCATGTCAAAAGCCATTTACAGGTAAATTTTATATCAAAAAATCAAATAGTGTCACGTAAATTGAAACGAAGCGAGTAATTTTTATTTTTCTGTGTCAAAGGTCCCTAGCTCAGGATGAATTCCTCCGGCACAGTAGCCAATGAAAATACAGTGAATGACTGAGTGAATGAATTAAAGAAACAAGTCTGATCTTTCTGATACTATCAGACATAAGAAAAAAATAATTAAATATACTTTGGGGTAAAAATTAGGGGGGGTGGGGTGTTGTACTAGGGGTTATGTGTACTAGACAAAAGTAAGTCATCATTATTCAATAATACAAAATGCCTCGTGATTAATGACACAATTCCAACAAAGAAGCATTTTGACTCTAAGAAAATTAAAAAAAACAAAAACAAACTAGTAGATTTATTAGAGCACTGATAAAGTTATTTTCATATAATTTCTAAGTTGAATATGACCTTCTTGAGGTGTAGTCCCTCTCTAATGTGTAAATGTGGATACTATTTCAGTAGAAGGGGAGTCTCGTTGTTAGAGTAGTGAGTGTAACTGATTATAAGTTAGATATGACTGGCTAAGTTACATTTTTTGAGTTGTGGTCCTTCTCCGATCGAGTTTTATGTGTAAATGTGAATATTTTGTGTACTGAAGTGTTCCAACATTATTTCACAAGAAGGGGAGTCTCGTAATTAGAGCAATAATAAAATTATTTTCGTATATCCACTTATAAGTTTGATATGCCTGACTGTGTCATACTTCTTGAGTTGTGGTCCTTCTCCGATTGATCTTATGTAAATGTGAACACCTCTTGTACCAAATTGTTCTAACATTGTTTCACAAGAAGGAGAGTCTTGTAGTTTGGACTAATAGTACAGTTATTTGTGTGTAACTATTTATAAGTCAAATACAACTCCCATATTACTTGTTAAGATGTGGTCCTATTCCGATTGACCTTATGTAAATATGAATGCTTTGCGTACTGAATTGTTCTAATACTATTTCACGAGAGTTAAATGTAAAATTTTTATTTTCTTGAAATATTTTGTCTTAACATTTGAAAATAATATTTATTCCTTTCCCAATGCAGATGTATCGCACTGTTAAAACCACTGACAAACCCGCAATATCCTCCGGTAAATTGTCTTCCTTTTAAGTTTTTTTTTTACTTTTCTTCCCCTTTTTTTCTTCATAAATAATAATAATAATAAGTTTTAGTAGACTCATTTTACACACTAAGATGTCTATAATATGTATGATTTTTCATCTATTTGACTATTTCATGTTCATGCATGTAAGTTATTATATTCTATGAATGAGAAAATAGACGATAGACGTAAAAATATGATTAATAAAGTACTACACTCATTCTTTCTTGTATCTTGATTTAAACGATCAGATACAATTTATAATTTTGATTCTTCTTTTATTTTCGAAAAAGAAACAAGGTGCAACAAAATGTATATAATTAGTATAAAGTGTTTTTACACGTATATTCTTTTATACTCTTTCTCGTTATATCGAAATAAGGATTGATTAAAACAATTAAGTATATAATATGAGTTCGATCCATATATGAAATTTGTGTTTTGTTAGAAAATAAATGAGATACAAGAAACTATCTTTGATTGATATTGAGATCTACATGTATATTTTAACCTATTATAACACGTAACTAGTCGATGGTATATTTTTAAAGTAGTAATTACATTCTTTTAAGAACAACGATTCTTTATAGTTATCTTTTATACGATCTAATAATATATTTTTCACATTTTTATTTTCTTGAAGGGCAATCAGATGGATCAGGAGAAGATGATCTCACAACAATAGGGAGCACCGGTGGCGGTGACCGGGCGGGTCTAGGCCGGTTTATGGATCAGAGAGGAGGATCCGATGGGTCGTTACAACCCGAACCCGATTACCCGTCTACTGCAACCAATACTCTTTGGAGTAACTCTTCAAGGTACATTCACATACATAAAATTGTTCTCATATGTATACATTTCGATCTTTATCTAGAAGTTTCTGATTTGAGCCCGTAGGTTGACCTCTTAACCCTTTTATATAGTCGGTTTTTTTTCTTCCATAGTATGTTTTTACGATATAGATTTAAATTAGTTAGACCAGTGAGTTCTTCCCCTAGTGATGCTTCAACGATGTGAATTCCAAATTAGTCAGGCTGATAACGTGAATTTTCAATGGATATGTCCCATTGAAAATTGGATACTCGATACAGGATTTTTGATGAAAAGTCCGTCAAAAATATTTTCGATAATTTTTTTGTTGATAGATATATTACGTAAGCTAGCGTTATATACATAGTCATCTTTGTTGGAAATTATCTTATTTTTTAATATAAAACACACTATTATGATAAATTTTATCAGTTCTCGATGTGAATATCGAATATGAAATAAAAAATAGAATGACTAATACATAGGGTAGGACTTTTGGAGTAATGATGAAGTAATGAGTTACATTGATAAAGGAAGATAAGTTTCTTTTTTCTTTTGCATGAATCTTATAAATATATATATATATATATATATATATATATATATATATATATATATATATGCAAACCCACGTCCATCATTTTTTTCTAAAGAATAAAAAGACTTCTTGTGGCTGCTTTTGCTTTTGTTATGTTTCATTTCCCTCTTTTTCTACTTTCAAACCCCTTTAATTTATTCCAATTCTAATAGCATATTTCGTATTTTATCTGTTTTAATTTATATGATATAATTTAATTTGATATTTTATTTTTTAAATAAAAAGTTCAGTAATTTGTGGTCTTGGATAAATTTTAAAATGTTACATAATTTATGATATTAATTAGAGTACCATCTATTTTTCTTATTTTGCCCTAAGGATTTAACTTATATATACTAATATTATAAAAAGTATTCATATTATTATGTCACTTTAAGATATTAAGTAACATTATATGAAAAAAAATGAAATTTATAATCTTTAAAATAAGTAGGCATAGATGATTTGATAGTAGAAGTGAAGCTAGGATTTTTAGCTATCAATTATTATATTCTAGAAAAGATAGTTAATCGTAAAATTTCTGAGTTTTTAATTCTTTTTATTTTGACATCAAGTCAATATTATAATAATAATTAGTTTATAGTCGTTATTGATAAACGTTTGTTAATTTCTTAACAAAAGCTATTATAATTTTTTTTTACACTATTAGCATATATTACAGAGAGAGAAAACAGTACTCAATTGGTAATTTAATTAGGATTTTGATAAGAAAGCAAAGATTATATTACTGTGCACTTTTTTCTTTTTTTTTCTTTATTCTTTTCCTTTTGTTGATTTTTAGAGTTTCTTTTTTTATTTTTTATTAAAGAGTAATAAACTAATCTTTTTTTTTCTTTTTAGCTTTATTGTTATTCTCTTCACGAGGCAAATAAGTCCAAGAAAATAAAGACAAATATATTGACTTAAGTGCTTTGCTTTTCTCAAAGAAATATTTATTTAATTTTGTGGACGTGTGTTTGTCTTCTTCTTTTTTCAATTTTTTTAATATTTACTAAAAGTAGAAAAAAAATCATATCTTGTTATGATCAAGTTACTAATACAAAAATATTTGAAATTAGCTATAAATTTCGTCAATAATAACTTTGTAGCTATCATAATTTTATAACAATGCAAGGCTAATCTATTACTATACAAAATAAGTGATGATTTTTCTGTTTAGCTATAAAATTTCTCAATTGATGATTTTTGCTATTTTTAATATGGAAATAACTTAGGGGTAAAATATAATCCCCACAAAATAAACATTGGATACCATATCTGCAGATTTTTAAAAAGAGGATTTTGTACATTTTATTAAAAAATTGAGTAGTTGGAAGAAGGGACTTTTATTTGTCCTATTATACGTTGAAAAAGTTTTACTTTGACCAGTCTACAATAATTTTACATATATAAATAAAGCAAGTTTAACTAATTGATAAGCACTTCAATTTCAAACGTGGAGAAATTTTGAAGTAACGATAAAATTGTGTTTGTACGATTTATAAGTCATAGATTTTTTGGTGGAAGTAATTATTGGTGTTTGTATTAGGATAAGTTATTTATGATATCTTTTGAAGTGTAGCCTTTTCTCAAATTTTACGTGTATATACGAGATATTTTGTATATCGAAGTGTCTTTTTGATTTCTTTATGCTCATAATTGTATAGATGGTCAATTTGGAAGATTTTCAATTTCATCATAAGATGGTAGAGATTAGTATTGACTTTGTATTTACTATATACCCCAAATATTAGTAACAATGCACTCCATTGCTTTCCACAAATTTTAGGCTTGATTCGAACCTAATAATTTTAGCTCAGACTTTATGTTACGTTAATATATCTACTAAATAAATATAAATAATAGAAACTAAAATCATATGATATTCAACTCTTGGATTTGCCTTTCTAGAGCCTATCATGTTAGGTATATTATCCACGCTTCAGTTGTTCAAACTTGGACATACGAGGTAAGCGAGAAGTGTTAGAGTGTCTCACATTGGTTGAAATATTTTTGCAGTAGTAGAGAAGGATGGTTGCAAGCTAACTCCAATGATGCAAATGTCCTTATGAGATCACATAGTTTTCCATCTCAACAAAGATCAAGTCACCAAATAGAGGTATTTAATTTTCCCTCAAACTTTTCTTTTATTAATTTGACAAACGTTTTGTCGAACATATTATCTGTCTTTCAAGATTTTTGGATATTTGACTAAGAAAGACATTTTAATTGTCCTAAATGTAAGAGTAATAGTCGATACTATCAATATTTATCTTTCGTAAACGTCTCACTTAATTATCATTGCATTATATTGCAGGAATGTAATTCATCAAAGCCAAAAAGCTATAATATAGGTTCCAATTTGGATCATCAAAAAAATCCAAGCTTGGAATTCACATTAGGAAGACCAGATTGGATTGAAAAGGATCATTAATGAACAAAAAAATACTGACTTGTTCGAGTCAAAGCATGTGCATCTGCTATTAAGACGGATAAAACTAAATCGTTGGAATTATAACTTTAGTTAATTAATTTGGTCTTGATTTAGTTGATCATTATTTTTTTTTGGTAATTTTGTAATGGGAGAGAAGGCATTATGAATATGAAAATATTAAGAGGTTATATATAAAAGAAAGCAAAAAAAAAAAAAAAAAAGAGAGAGAAAGAAGTGATGTATTATTGAATTTTTCTTTAGGTTTCTCATGCATATTTTGTCCAAAGTGGTTAAAATATGGTTTTTTTTAATACATGATCGAGTTAGGTTGGTATTTTCCAAAAGAAAAAAGGTATTTTTTTATAACTTCTTTTTTTAATATATATATATATATATATATATATATATATATATATATATATATATATATATATATATATATATATATATATATATATATATATATATATATATATATATATATATATATATATATATTACCAATGTAGTTTGATGTTTATTGTGATATATCATTACATTATGTACAGTTACAAGCTACTTAATGTCATGACAAATACGAGATGATTTGTTAATGACCACGATATTAATGGATCAAAAGAAAAACTAATATAACTTTATTTTGGTTGGTATTGTTAATCTTTGGTTTTTTGATATTTTGGGCGATAATTTTTTTAATGTAGTTTTAACGTTTTGTTTGATATATTATTACCATGTTTATGTCCAATTATACAAAAATTAAGCAAGTTTTGCTCGACGTTAAGCTTTTTTGTTTATTAGCTTTAGTCGAAGATCTATAAGAAGAGCTTCAATCTTAGATTAACTTTGAACATAATCATAAGAGATAAATTTGGATCTTTTTTCTCTGTCAAAACGTACATTTCACACTAAAATTATTTAATGTCATAACAAATACGAGACAATTTATTATAATGATCAGGATATTAACGGATCAAAAGTAAAATAATATAAAAACTCAGATTTTCATATATATATTTTTTTAAAAATACTCAAAAATTGTACCATGGTAAAAATATATATATTTTTAATATTATAAATTATTCTCACTTTATTTTCCTTTTTTGGATAATTTCAGGACCACATTGAAAATGAAAAGAACTCCTTTTTCAAGTAAATTTGTTATTTTTGGACTAAATATGTACGAATATGAAACTCTTGAATTTGAAACGAGCTTGAAATACACTTTTAGTATAGTTTGGGGTCTAAAATTGATAATTTTAGAAAAATTTCACTTTTTGACTATTTTGGAATAGTCAAAAGGGACCACATTTTGACTCCTAATAAAGGTCAAACATTAGTCCTTTAAATTAATACTCCTTTTTGACCTATACTTAATTTCAATATGTACTTTTAAATTCATTAATTTTTTTAATTTCTTTTAGTTGTCTATTTTTTTTTTTGTGTGTATATCTTTTTTTTACATTTCATACCAATTTAAGTTAAGATAATAAAATTATAGAAGAGAAAGTGTTCTTGTGAGGTGAAAAGATTTTTAGAATTTTATAGATTTATATTTCTGATTCTTTAAGGTTATAATGTATACATATTCAATGATTTTATTAATACTTTTATAAAATTTAGATTAAAATCATTTAATTTGAATGAACCGACAATGAATGAACTAGTTCCACCTATAAGTCAGCTTGAGTTTCCGTTCAATCAATCTCCTATTTAGATTGATCGAAGGAGCCCATTTTTAGTCTATCATTTGTTGGTCGATTCAGGTAACACAAGATTTTCTTTGAGAGCCCCTCTCTTTTCAAGAAAATGATACGGAAATCCACCGTTTATACTATACTGATGGTGAAACACCACGAGCAACAGGATGATTGAGGATCGAAATTCGAAGTGAAATTTTTAATTTGCCTGTAATACACAAAAAAAAATTAACTAAAAAGATTCTTCTACATTGGAAAAGTAATATAATTTCAACTATCATTACACAAATTTAACAAACAGGAAATAACATTCTCATTCAACATATTCAAAAACACATACTACTAATACTTACTAACTGGCAATAACATCTATTTTCTCAAGAACACAATCTACAAGCCAGTTTCCAACCATAACAAAAGGCCCCATGGAACTTAGCTCACTAGTCTCCGCGCATATGGATGATGCACGACGAGCTTAAATACCAACGATATATTTATATATCATCACGAAAAGGCGTTCAAAGCACTAAAACCTAAATACATATTGGTAGTTGGTACTATTCATCATTCAAGACTTATTCATAGAAGCGGCCTTCTCATTTTCTTGATTGTAAGCATGGTTCATCATGTGTCATGGTTTGGTCGCACATATCTGGGGGAAGAGTACGCGGATAGTGCTGATCCTGTCGCGTTCAATGAACGTTTGGCAAGACATGCACTTTTCTTTGTTGCTAGCCATATAGTCCAGAAGAACCCAATCCAACCTGAAGCACAAGTAACACGAGATAAGACACACAGAAATGTAACGACATAGAGAAAGCAACAAACTTAGTGTTCTCCAGCGTCACTAGATAACACATTTATGAGGGCGGACAGTACACGTTAAGTGAACTCCAAAAGCAAGGACAAGTACATAAGAAAACAGAGAACATCAAATTTCCACTAGTTTGCCCGACAAAAAATGAGGTATTCTCGATCGAATGACATGGCTGAACATGGCACCCCTGCAAAACCAAAGTTTTCTAGAACTTCATGTTTACATTAATCCATTGAACACTAAGTCCGAATTTTTTTTAAATTTCTAAACAACTATCGTTTGTGAATGTAGGTAGTGTCAGGGATATACTGTGGCTAGCAAGTCATTTCGTTTTGCATTTTACTCAACGAGACCGAAAACATAACAATGATGTGTTATATGGCACTCGCTACCTTAGTCGTAAGTCTGAACCTTCACTCCTGAACCTATATGTTTAAGGTAAAGAATAGAGATAATGGTAAAAACACACCTAAAGTATCATGTTTTTGCGAGCTTCCTACCTGAATGAAGATGGTATCTCATGTAGGAAAAGTGAACAACTAATAGTTGACGTGTGGTTTGATAAATAGTGGATGAATTATCAAGTAGGAAACTCGCAAAAAACGTGATACTTCAGGTATGTTGCTGACCATTAACTCTAAAGAAATAGATGGCCTTATGGAACTTAGTATTTCCTTAACTTCTCATACGTTATCCTTTTCTAGCTGGGCACCGTGAGAGGTAACAATCTGGAATATGGGTGTAAATGACGTGGTACAAAATTATGATGTATAAGCAACGAGTAAATTCATACTCGCTGAAGACAAACTCTCATATATGGGTAAAACATAAGATATACGAAAGCAAAACACGTGAAAAACAAAAGGAAGGTGCTTTAACTGAAGCAGAAAACGAACTCCTACCTGTAGCCACAATCACAGCGAAAATTGCTATAGTTGTCGTAGTGGAAATGACAAATACAGCAACTGATAGAGCCCCAATATAAATTGCAGTTAGGCAGCCAAAGAAAAGAGCCAAGAATCCTCCTGCAGCTGCTAACGACATGAGAAGAGAGATAATAATGGCGTTGACAGTTGCCGCGACTAAGAAGACCATAAAGACTAGCAATCCTGTCAAAGCAAGAAGAGCAATTGTCCCCACCTACATTATTAATTAGCAGTCGAAGAAACAGTTAGTCTCACAAACTTAAAAGTTCAGTAAGAAAAATAACCTGGATCAATATTCATAATAAAACAGCTAGCAAAAGGAGGCTGAGCAGAGAAAGTCTATGAATGTTTGACTCTGTAGTTTAGAGACATAACAAGAGACTCAGACTTCAAGTTCTTCAAAGCATAACTTTAACGATGAACCAATTGAAAAGTGGCTAACTAATAAAGGTAAAAGAAATGACTTCAAAATTGAGTTAGAATCTATTCACTTACTCGACACCGTTAGAACCAGGATTCATTGCATACTTGTACTCAGTTCATAAAGGTGCGAAACACCCTAAACATACTCATTTTTTTCACATAACCGATGAATGATTTTCTAAATATGTGCCTAACAAGAAGCTACTGGAATGACATTAAGTATTAACTGAAACAAGGCAAGGAGAGATTTTTGGGTTCTTGGTACACACTCCCTTCTCATTCTCCTTGGTTTTCATCTTCATATAATGTAAAATGTCTAACATGGGTAGAAAAGATAGCAGTATAACTTGCTTTATTATAATACTTTGTTTCATTTGACAATAAATCTCATAGGGGATGCCAAGTTTAACATGTAAAAGCTTCGGCAGAAAACAGAAAGCTCACACATGCATTAAAAGAAAATACAGTACAATACACTTTGAGTCGGTTTTAAATCAAATGATATTCAGCTAGGTCCATAGTTCTGGAACGCCTACTATACAAATCAACGATTCAGCTCTTCTTTTCAATTCCCATGGAAATGACTACTCTTACTAAAGGATGCTATCTAGCCAATGCATAGATCTTGTCATATCCCAAAACAAAGAAAACTTTCAAATTTTACTTGATGCAACTGGTTCTTAATGGGTGATTACGAAAGAGGATGGACTCCCTTCAACTTAATGCAATTGACCCAAGGTGTGAAGTGGTAGAGATGCGGTTCCATGAACTTGGATTTGTATAAATATAATACTAATGTCTTGACTAGTTACATCTTATTTTTTTATAACAAAAAAAAAGTCATAACTAGTCAAGACATTAATAAGTATTCGACTTCTCTCTGCAGTTCACTAAATGTGTACCCCACCCACCCACCAACCCACCCAATTTTTGATAAGTATGTGCATTTCGCTTTATCTAAATGACTAAGTTCAACAATAATAAACAAACACAGAGAATTGCACATCATCAACATATTCGACAAAATTATCCAGAGAATAGAACACGAAAAAAGATTAGGACATGCGCAGAGGAACTCCTATAAACTAACAACAACAACAACATGCATAGTGTAATCCCAGAAGGGTAGTATGTATACAAACCTTACCCCTACCTTTTGGTGAAGAAAGGCTGTTTCCCAATAGACCCTCAGCTCAAAGGAAAGAACTCCTATAAACTAGGTAGTTTGAATGATTTATCCTTATGCCGACGAACATAGTTATGAGTTATGACTCATTTCTGTATTTGAATTCAAAGGAAACATCACATTTAAATTTAAATAAGTAAAAAACATAGTTCCCACCGTAAACATTGTAATGTGTTGAGCCGGCACAAGAGTAGGTCATCTTTTAGTAAAAGTTCTTAAATTCACAGTATTCACCAAAATTTATAACCAAGATCCCAAATATCCACAATTCTAGCCATGCTATATTCGAAGAGACAAAGTGAAAAGCCTTTCAGAGCATTCGCTGTTTCGACAGACAGTCTAAGAAACCCAATATAGCTTACAATGAAAACTTTCCACGTTTCTCTTCTGCTTCATGAACAGGTCCTTAAGTGGTTTGGTCCTACTAGTATTCAAAGAAAACTAATGGCTTTCATATGCTACCTTGCATGATACAAAGTAGATTAAATATAAATCAGATGAGACAAGTTAAATGTTAGAAGGAAAGAGAAAGGGTATTCTCTGAAATGAAATACACGGAAATAGGAGTTAAGGTCTCTAATCCTGTGTTCCACGATTGCATATTTAGAATGGCCAGAAGCCCGAGAAGGATTTTCTATTGTTAAGTGTGGATATGGTAGGAGAATGTTGATGAAGGCTGCGATATCTATAGGGTCAGTCCGAGAACAATATGCTTAAGATGAAAAAGAGATGAAAATGATGTAGAATAATGGTCCATTATTATTACTTCCGCTTACCACTTGACAGAGCAAGCCATGTCCTAACATCCTTTATTTTGGTGTAAAATTGAAATCTCTAAGAAAATATAACAATAGAGTCGGCCCAGGGCACTAAGCTCCCACAATGTGCAGGGTCCGGAGTCCGGGAAGGCCCAGACCACAAGGGTCTATTATATGCAGCCTTCCCCTACATTTCTGCATGAGGCTGACTGTTTCCACAGCACGACTCATGCTCTCCTGATCATATGGAAACAACTCTACCAGTTACAAACGCCATTGCGCCTATACCTTTCCAGGTGCAGTCAGTAGTCCCCAAGTTATTCCAGTAGTTCGATTGGAGTTGGATCAAAGGGAATGCACTACTTCTAAAACTACCGAGAAAATGATAATAAACATTATATCTTTTGTCAAAAGAAATCACCAGACGAACGGTCTCCTATGAAATTTGTACCTTCTTGTTTCCCTCCTCTAATTATAGTTCGAGGTCTCAAAAAAATCAATTCATAGGCCACAACTACATTTCTCCTACAGAAATTACTTCCCATTTAAATTAGTATTAACTCTCCGAACTCAAATCCTCACAAGCTGCTCAAGCACCAAACTTTTCTGATAGCAATCATGGGATACTCTTTTACAGTATAGTAAGAACACAAAAGCTAATGCCATAATGACTATAAATCCACAAACCATTTCGAAAACTAGAAAAATGAGCCAATCAGAAGAACCCCATATAAAATCAACTCCCAAAAATAGAAGCTCTGGTATAATGAACTACACCTTTTACACATTCATTACCCCAAAAACAAAACAAACTTGAATTAACTTACAGAAACAAAAAGGAGAGCATGGAGAGGGCCCCCTCAGCTAGTCTATTTGTTTCTTTTCATTCAGTCTAACTACAAAGCTTGGATACAATAACTTAAAATCCATAGACTATTTACAAACTAGTAAAACTAAGCCAATTAAAGCAAACCCCAGATCAAATTTACTCTCAAAAACTGAATCTTCAATACAGAAACAACATGCAGTGCATGAAAGGGGCTCGTTCAGTTAGTCTATTTGTTTTTTCTTTTCATCAGTCCAGTTACAAAACTTAAATATACAATAATTTAAAATCCATAAACACCTTGATAATTAACAAAATAAGCCAACCCCACACACATTAACACTCAAAAATTGGATCTTTGATATAAACATCCTACAGAAATTTAACTTATAGAAAGAACAAAGAGAGCATGCAGAGTCAATTTTCTTTTTTGATCAGCTAATAGCAAAACTAGAAAAATAGGCCAATGAAGGCAAACCCGAGATCAAATTTACTCACAAAAACTGAATCTTTAACATAATCATAACCAAACTAAAGGTAAATATAAGTAAAATAAGCCAATCAAAGCCAACCCCACATCAAATTAACACTCAAAAACTGAATCCTTATCATAACCATAACCAACCTAAATAGAAATATCAGTAAAATAAGCCAATCAATGCCAACCCCACATCAAATTAACACTCAAAATTGAATCTTTAACAAAGTTATCTCAAAACAACATGGAAATACTAGCAAAACAAGCCAACCCCACATCAAATTAACTCTCAAAAATTGAATCTTTAACAAAATTATCTCAAAAACAACTCGGAAATACTACCAAAACAAGCCAACCCCACATCAAATTAACTCTCAAAAATTGAATCTTTAACAAAATTATCTCAAAACAACATGGAAATACTAGCAAAACAAGTCAACCCCACATCAAATTAACACTCAAAAATTGAATCTTTAACACAAAATCATCTCAAAACAAAACAGAAATTAAACTTACAGAAACAACAAGAAGGGCACGTAGAGGGCTTCCTTTACGAGTCCAATTGTAAACATGATGAGCAGTATTTTTTGAAGCTTGATGAAGCAAAGGAACATTTTCAGAAACACACCCTTTAATCCTCTGAGTTAATTGACCATTATTATTACTATCAGAAGAAAAAATTGCTGACACAAAACGATTGAAAATATCAACAAGAGTAACCCCTTCTTCTTCTTTTTGATTCATCCCTTTTGATGATTTCTTGAAATTTGTAGAATCTATAGTTTCACCATCATCAAATTTCTCTTGAAATTCTCCATTAGACTTTTCAGTAGTGTTTGCCATGGCTTAAGGGATTGAATATCTCAAAAACTGTACAAAACTCTCTTGGTCATCATCATTATTATTATATATATATATATATATAAAAAAAAGAGTATATTTGGATCTTGATTAAAGGTACAATTTTGTCCTCATTTTGATGGTTAGGATTTAAGAAAGTTGTGTTTTTTATCCTATTTTACATCATGGTAGGTATTTGAAGAGGTGTGGATTAGAGATAATGATTTAATTTACTATTACTACTTATAATGAAAATTATTATTGCAATATTAGTTTGATGGTAATAAAAGTTTTTTTAAAAAATTAATAAATTTAAATTCTTAATAAGCGTAGATAATTAAGTTTGTATGAAATTTTCACTTTTCTTTGTTGTTATTTGTCTAAGAGCGAATGTACGATATTATTTTTCTTAATTAGTGAACTAAAATAAGTCGCACAGAGATTTTTATCACTTTAAATTATTTTATTAAGAATAAAATGAATATTTAAAAATAAAAGTGTTATTACATATATAAAAGTGTATCATATAAAATAAAATTGATAAAATATTATATTTAAAAAATCTAATATATATTCTTTAATATTTTTTAAAAATTCAAACAACGTTAATCAACGGTCTATAATTTATATCTATCATATTTCGTGATCAATATGATAGCCACCTATTGTTGGAATGTACTATCGAATTTGTTTCTTGTTATGAAATTAAGACTACGAGTTACTCTCTTCTCCGATATTATTAATTATGTTATGTTTTTTAAAAGTTAATTTAATTAATTTTAAAATTATATTTAATCATATTAATTATATATTTTAAATAAAAAAATTTGCATATTAATATAATGAAAAAATATATCTTAAAAAATTAATTTTTATTATTTAATTATAAAAATAGAAATCATAACAAATAATTCAGACGGAGAGAGTAATATATAATAATGACATATAATCAAAAGGACAAGTGGACAATATATTCTTAAAAAATTATAGACGTGTAGAAATTTGCTTGCACATTGATTGTGCAAAAAAGTGGAAGTATAAATCAATCCAATTGTATTATTATGAACTTAGATTTTCTTGAAACAACTTAAGTAACAAGTGGCCCATTAGATATTTATTTTGAGATTATGTGTATAAATGTGTGTGATTATTTTATTTAAAATTTAAGTTGTTAGAGAGAATATATTTTTGTTATTTGATTATATTCTTAACACATTTTTTATGTGTGAGCCTGATTCATTATTTAATTATATTATCAACATGTCCCTTATACGTGAGTCTGATTTTTTTCATGAGTCAAATACGCAAAATATTCTTTTAATTTTTGAGTGACGATAAAATGTGATCTCAGGACCTCTGTTTGCTCTAATACTATATTTAAATGTATGACTATCTTATCTAAAAGCTTAAATTGTTAAAAAAAAAATATAATTTTATTATTTGATTATATTCTCAACAAATATATCAAACATAATTTTCCATAGACTCAGCCTAACTTAAGAAAAATGTTTATTATAAAGATATTTTAGAGCTACCATTCAAAATCTATATGATTCAAGTTAAAAGAAGTTCTATCCTTCTCTTTTTAACATAAATTTCTGACATTTTTAATATTGATCAGTGAAACAGGTAATTGGGAATAGAGACTTAAATTACTTTTGTCATTTTGTGTTGGTCAAAATGTGACTAAGGGCTCGTTTGGATAGGTTTAATAAAAGTAGCTTTAAAAAAGTACTTTTGAAAGTGCTGAAACTTATTTTTAAAATAAGCAGTTATGCGTTTGGATAAAAGTGCTGAAGTTGTTATGCCAAACGTGAAAAGGGAAAAATAGAAGAAAGAGATGTTAGGGTTATATGGATAATTTGGAGATTGTATAAAAATATTAAGGGAAAAAATATAAAAATGTGGTCAACTTAAAACAGCTTATAAGCTAAAAAAAAAAAAAGCACCCCTACCCCAGCTTTTAACTTTTGGCTTAAAATAAGTTTTTTTTTAACTTAAAATAAGCTGTTTTGAGTATTGCCAAACAGTCAAATAAGTCAAAAACCAGCTTTTAAGTCAGTTTGACCAGCTTTTAAGCTGAGCCAAACGGGCTCTAATTGCTAACACCAAGGACTTGATTGTCAATCATGGTTATCATGAAATAGTAAGTAAGGTTAAATTATGCGGTCCCTTAAAGTTGTATGTATATTTTATTTAAACACTTCAGTTTAGGCTAATATCTATTGAACATTTAAATCTTAATAAATTTATATCTATTTAACACAAAATGATAATTAATAAAAGCACAAACATGCGTGCATCTCAAACGCATATACATGATTAAAAAAAAGACCAATACAATATTGACATGTGGCAATTGAATCAAAAAAATTATAAACTCTAATTCAAATAATTCCAAAAGAATTTTTAGAAATAAAATATTATGTTAAAGTTGACCCACCCCCACGTTACCCCACTCCACCCTCCACCCTCCTTTTTTTTTTTTTTCTTTCGGCGAACGTATTTTCTTTGTTACTATGCCTCAGTCACCAGTAAACATTGTCTCAACCCTTCTTTTCTCTGTCGGATCTTGCTTTCTTTTCTACTGGAGTTGCTGCATTTCAACCACATGTAAATCATTCTCTTTCTCGAGTTTTATCTCTTTCATCGGTGTTGATATTATATCATTGATCCCTATCTAAGTTAACCCCACATTCACCTATCATTCTAATAGCGTTAATTAAGATTTAAAACATTTCGCCTATTGTCTAATAATCATTTATTACACTTATAAAAAAAATCAACCTCACTGAAATATTTATTCAACAAAAATAATAAAATTTCGTCGGATTATTTAAAAAAAGAATAAATATCATAAAAGAATTGGAGAATTGGAGAGGTTAAGAGAGAAAGGTGGAGGGGGTGGGGGTGGGGGTGGAAAAAGAATGAATAGTTACAGGGAAGATGGGGAGAAGACAAAAATGTTTCTTTGTTTTTTAATTAAATTATTATTAATATTTATCAATTAGGGTGTAAGTTGAAGCGAAAAAGGAAAAATATATTTTTAAATTCCTTCACGCGCTGTCTAAATGAAATATGCAGACAATTTTAAGAGACCGTAGATGACTTTAGCCTAATAAGTAATTCTTCCTTTTCAATTAAATATCTTAAATTTAAATTTTCATCATATGAAATTATCTAAATTTAAATTTTCATCATATGAAATTATCTTTATTATAAAGCATTTCTTTTAACATGAATGGAAATTTTATGTTGGATTTAATTAGTGCACCGCTTGCATGCATTACGGTTCAACGAACACCTACACATTTTAATGCATTTTGTGCACACATCTGAATTTTTTTAATTAATGTCTTTATAAGCAAGGAGGTTCTTTTCAAATAAAATTTAATTGTGTAAATTTTAAATTATTCGAATTTTAATATGGACTAAGCAACCAAAAAGAAAAGATCTTCGAAGATGCAAAATTTCATACTGCAAAGCACTACGCTTACATCTATTGAGATTTCATTTTGTATTATTTATTTGATGGAAAATGTCTATGATCCATCAATAGTAGGGTTGTTCAATTAGGCCTATCTACCTTTGCTTAATAATTTCGAGTTTGAGTTATGAGAAATTTCTGATAGAAAATGTATGTATTGTTGAATATACATTAGGGAAGGGCTAAATATGTGACTTTCTAATCATATAACTATTTTTATTATTATCACAAGGCTCCCATTCGTAATTTATACTATATATATACATTAAGAAAAAGTGTCACTAGCTCTAACTGATAGGGGCAATTTTTATACAAAAATACTACCAACAAGTGTCTAGAAAAGTAGGGTATATAAAAAAATGTTAAATATAACGTATTAGTAATACTATCATTAATAATATTGGTATTTGCTATGCTTGCAATAATTATGCCGAAAATAACCGGGAAAAGGGGCCATTGGTAGCTTTAATAATATTTAGTTTATAGCTTGAAAAAAAAAAAAACAAGATCTTGCATTTATTTATTAGTTTTGGAATTTTCATGCTTTTGTTTTTTTACGTGACAATGTAATTTAATACAAGTGTAACTTTTGATCATAGGCTACACTTTTGATCACGGGATATGGTCTACACAACCTTAACATATCGAGTTCAGATGAACTTAATACGATTACTCTGTATCCACCTTTGTTCTATTAGTGACTCAATTTCAAATTGATATGGTGTGACAAATAGCCATCATGTCTCTAAATTGAGTTTTGATAATCATGGTGACAAATAACATGTACTATAAGAAATGTTGATGTTTTGATAATTATTTATTGCTTATTGCTATAGCCTACGAGGAATACTTACCTCTTCATCATTGAACAAGAATGTTATACTATGTCATTAGATAAAAGTCAAATTTGTATCGAGTGTTTGTTATGTGTTCAATGTTCTACCTCATAGGTGTCCTCGCAAGCCGTGATCATGTTGCCCGGTCTGTGGCATTACAATGCTACGTTACAGTTTTTTAACGAGGTTCAGCTAAGCCTAATAATCAACAACGACATTCAGTTAACCCAAATGTGCTAATGATCATGACTAATAACACATTCAAAATCGCGTAAAACTTGCCTGAATACTTCTCTTGAGCAATATCGCGGAAAAAGTGCAGAATGATTCTTCTTTGCCTCTGTTGTTCTGTCATTACTCTGTACAGAAACACATAGAAAAGTGAAAAGGGAATGTGTAAGGTCAAAGAAACCATAGAAAAACTTGTCCCTTCGTTTCAATTTGACTGTCTGGTTTTGACTTAGCAAAAGTAAAGAAGATTTTTGAATCTTGTGTCTTGAACATGTTACGTGGAATGTTAGAAACTAAAGAGTTGTTTTAAAGGAAAAGAGACGTTCTGTTTGAAATAGAGGGAGTAGCAAAAACTTATCCACATAAGTGCATACATAACTGCATACATAAGGCAAAAACTTGTATCTGTTTTTGTGGTATAAGCAAGTTTACAGAACATTTTGATATTCCATCAACAAAATTTTCAGCCTTGTGTTTACTTAGACATGAACGCGGAGCACATACTTTTTAGTGCACAGACAAAGAAACTCGAGGGCAAAAACACAAGGACTATCGTTAAAGAATGACAAAAGTCCCACATTAGTGGTGGTTAATGAGATGGGTGGACTCTTTATAAGGCTTGGGCAATCCTCCTCCCTTTGAGCTCGCTTTTAAGGTGTGAGTTATGACTAAGACCTAATTTCTATGACTATACAGAAGACGAAAGAGTTATTGACATGATCAATACTTTCGTTGAACGCCTCCAATAGTCTTGCTTGAAGTTTTACCTTCGACTCCTTGAACAAAAGTAGTACATTATACAAGATGTAGAAATATTGATTAAACTTATGCTGCAATACAAGGTTAATTACCTTATTTTAACGCGTCAAGCTAAGCTGGGACTTGCCACAATCTGTTACAGGGCGCCCTTTTTCGTAGCACAAGAGGCTGAATTTAACAGTAATGGCATTGCTACAAAAGGAATAAATGAAATAAGAAAACATCAGAGTTGGTTTATAGCGCGGAAAATGAATGATGAGAAGAAGACACATGTAGAATATTTACTAGAAACAACAGCCATTTCTTACTTCTTTGCTGTGTTCAAAGGTAAAGATTCGGAACTAAAGCATTAACAACCTGCATAAACCAGAAGTCTAAAAAGTCCAGTTAGTTAGTTAATCGACAGCTCCAGGAAACAGTATAAGTATACGATGCCTGCTAAAAGGAGACGTAAAGATAGAAACTTTATTCATCTTTTCAACATAATCAAGGTAATGCATTCGACTTGTATCTTCAGTAGCAGTTACCGAGATAGCTTTCAGATAAAAACATTATAGAATCATATACATATGCAGAGTCCTCTGCAGTGTCCTGATCAGCAAATGAAGTTTATGTTGAGAACACCAGAGACTTAAAACCAAAAAAAATGCTCATATTGAACCCCGGAAAGTAAAGTACTTGTGATGAAACAAGATATGACAGATAAAAGCTTATGTCATTTACTCATATACACGTGAACGAATAAACACGTTGTAGATTGGTAAATGTGACATTACCTGTAGAAACGCAACTAATTTATTCACCATCACATGCTAGTAAGGTTTCAAGATATCTGCACCACATAGTGACTGAACAACATGAATATACCTGAAGTTGCACTTGTCTATACAAACGAAACAACATTACCAGGCAACGATATGTACTTACAATGAATAAGTTTGATACGAGGAATATCAAATCATCCAATACTTCTATTAAAGCTGGAAGTAGTTGCTGATTTGATACTGTTCTTGGAAATGCAGGCTCAGATACATTGATAGATGACCGCACCATGCCACAACAACAACATACCCCGTGTAATCCCACGAGTAGAATATCAGGAGAGTAGTATGTTGAACAACACACTATACTAAATCCATTCCCAAAAGCTAATTATGTTGAGTTATAAGATACTCACTCGAGATAACATAGCATATATCCCCTTTATCAATAAGAAATGAACGTTGGACCTAACTCAACCTCAAAAGTTAGCTTAAAAGATTATAATTGCACGAAACCATTATAAGGAGATAACGGTTCATTCCTTCGAGCAATATGTGTGACATTAACACTTTCTGTAAGTACGCCCAGGACTAAACATCTGGGGCGTGGACAAACATAATATTGATATCAAACATTTAGTAAATAACCAAAACATAGGAACAAGTCTGAGTCTCATAGACTGATACCATGATGAATAAACATTGGACATAACTCAATCTCAAAAACTAGCTTAAAGTATTATGATTGCCAAATCGATCCATTTCCTCCATCAATATGTATGTATGTAACATATCCTCACACCCCCTCAAGACTGAATAACTGGAGTGTGGACAATATAACATTAAGAACCCAAATAACGAAGAAATAGAAATGGATTTACAGACTCTGATACTATAATAAGAAATAAACATTATACCGTGACCAAATTTTTAATTTTCAAAACTAGATCATAAGTTGAAAAATTCCCTTATATAAGAAGATAACAACTCATTTCCTCCATGAACATAAAGTACTTAACACATACCCCTGATTATGAACAATTACATGTAATTATCTTCAATGATTTAACACATACCCCTGATTATGAACAATTACATGTAATTATCTTCAATGATTTAACACATACCCCTGATTATGAACAATTACATGTAATTATCTTCAATGATTTAACACATACCCCTGATTATGAACAATTACATATAATTATCTTCGATGATTTAACACATATCCCTGATTATGAACAATTACATGTAATTATCTTCAATGATTTAATTATGTAAAAAGTATCAATGATAATATATATACCTACTCATGACATTTTTCTTTAAAAAATAAATCAACATATATATGATATGCTATATCATTACATTATCTTATTTTAAAGAATTAATAATTTATCTATAACTAGTGTGTGGTAGTATATGTGGGAGCCTCAAGTTAAAAGTAGATGATAGTGACTTCCAAATTCATGGAGATCACAATTTTTTCTATATGTAATAATAACAATACATTATTATATGTCTAAATTTGTGTCACAAAAACAGTATTAATACTATGCCAAAACTTTATAGAAAAGGTAGTGCATTTCTTCTTTTGTTTTCCTTCTTTTGAAATTCATCAAATTTATATTGCTCGAATTTTTAAAAAATGTGGTCAAATTCATATCAAATTCTTCATGATAGTGCTCTTTTGAAGAATCGGATGCGATAATATTTTTAGGTAATTTGAACAAGAAAATAAAATAATGAATTTCAGTAGTTCGAAATAATGGCATCACTATTCACAAAATAAACTACATTATTTATTTATTGTATATACATCATTATTTGATAAATAATGAAGAAATTATTTGAGTTGTATTTCTGGTAAAATAACAATTTTCACCTTACAAAACATTCAGACATATATATTATCCAAGTGAAATTCATGTTTAAAACATAGATGAATATTGTGAACTTTTGGATCTTAAATCCTTTGTATTAATTGAAAAAAAAAAAAAAGTAAACAGATTCCACTCGTAAGATTAAACTGGATATGTTGTTATAATTACCACAAACAAACAGTATATTGACGACCAAAGGATGCAAAAAGAAAGGTAAATTAATCCTATGTTGCTCGGTCTCATAAAATATAGTCAAATACGCGTTGAATCCTCTAAAAATAGTGTATTTTTAAAGAATCTGACACGAATACAATCATATTAATTTGAAGTGTCCGAGCAACATAGAATTAAAACCATGAACCAAAAAAAATAAAAAAGTACAAGATTTACTTACAAATGTGAAAAATTTTGTAGATTAATTTGAACAAGATGAGTACTCAGAAGATAAGAGTTCATCTAATAGATCAGGACCTAAATCTTCAAATATCAACACATTTTCTTCTTTAATACTATTCTTCTTTTTTCTTGATGAAGAAGTAGTATTTCTCTTCTTGTGTTTCTCTTTTAGGGCTGCAGCTGGACTAGACATAAACAATCCATCTTTGCTATTGATAAATTCCATTTTTGTTAGCGATTCGCGCACTTTATCTACTGAAAAATTCAAACAAGTTAAAGGACCTCTCATGCAAAACGCAGCTTGGTCATAAGTCAATGCAGCTTCTTCAGCAGTATCAAACGTTCCAAGCCAAACCCTAATTCCATTCCTTGTTGAATCCCTAATTTCAGCTGCATACTTTCCCCATGGACGTTTTCGAACACCTATATAATGTTTTTTCTTATCTTCAACTTCAACTTCGACTTTAATGTTTGAAATTAGTTTTTCATCATGATCTTCAATCTTCAAATCCATCTATAAATGGAGTTACTTTATGTCTTGTTGTCTTTTTTTTTTTATGTATAATATATAATGTAGATATTTTTAGTATAAAGTATGGACTAATAATGAGTGGAACAACTATATATGTTTTCTACTGATTGCCCTTAGAAGGATATTATTGGAAAGTTATAATACTTAACTTATTTTTATTTATTTCAAATTTTAGCATGTTATATCGGGTAAATGTATCCACACTGAGTGTATACATCAAGCTAATACATGTATGTTATGTGTTTAGATTTATAGTTCATTTACTTCATGAAATCACGTAATGATAAAAATTGCATTGGTTTGATATAAACACTCGATGCAGGTAAGTTTTTACCTGTTATATCCTTAGATAGTGTAAAATAATAATTGTACGGATCGATAATGTATTATGAAATTTAAACTCGGATTTGGACGAGTTTTATTAAATTCTTTATATAAACACTGTCAATGTAAATAATAGTTACATAATAAGGTAATTTATTAGGAAATATAGGCAATTTTTTTATAAGTACTAACTGATAAATTGATATAGATAATAAATATATATGTGTGTAAAAATTATTTTAAGAGATTCTTCTAGGGTTTTGTCTATTAGTGAGACTAAGAAAAAAAGATTTACAACTGATCCACTTGCTTTAATTGCTAATATTGAGCTGTATAATACTCATTAAGAGATTAATAAAATAATTAATCAATGTTAATGATAATTATTTGATTAATATGATCTAGGCCTCCCCCCCCACCACCACTTGCTCCCCTACCTATAAAATAAAAAAGAAAAAAAAAGGACAGAAAATGCAAATAATCTATAAATGAAAGTTTAACATTTTATTTTTTGGAGTCTATATATACCCTACATTTTTGGCTGCTTTAATTTTTTTTTAAATACTATGGGTAATTAATTTATAATTAATTTGATATGTTCACGCTATTTACATTGTTTTTTAGATTAATAAATCCTCTTATTATATATCATCATAATAATTATCTTTTAAATAATTTGATCGGTAGATACTAAACCAATTTGAAACCTTCATAATATTTTTCTTGGAATAATGCACAAGTACCCCCTTAACCTATGTCCGAAATCTCAGAGACATACTTATACTGTACTAAGGTCCTATTACCTCCCTGAACTGATTTTATTAATAATTTTCTACCCCTTTTCGGCATACGTGACACTATCTTGTGGGCCCAATGCTGGTTGACTTTTTTTATCAAGATAGTGTCACGTAGGCCGAAAAGGGATAGAATATTACTTATATAATAAGTTCGGGGGGGTAATAGTCACCTTAGTAAAGTATAAGTGTGTCACTAGAATTTCGAGTATAGGTTGAGGGGTACTTGTGCATTTTTCCTATTTTCCTTCGAGTAAGAACTTTATATATAATTCATAAAATTCAAATTGAGGTATCTAATGTTGTAGTTAAAAGTAAAATGAAAAGAATTTCATTGCACATTAGTTAATTATATAATTAAATTAAATAATTACCTATTAGTAGGCCCTAGAATAAATTATGGCCAAAATTTCACAGCAGCCTTTCCATTAATAGAGAATTGCAAATTTATCAAAACCTAGTAGAATTGATAAGATGGACTATATATGTATAAATCATCTACAAAAAAGGGAGAAGGACAAAAAAAATTGGTTGAAAATATAATCTGTTCAATTCGTCTAAATTAAATATCAGTTTATTCATAAACTTAATGGATATTCAGTTCATCTAAATGTATATACAAATTTAATTAATGATCAATTTATTTATTAACTCGATTGATTTTAATTCGTCTCATTTAGCTGATGATCTATATGTTGAACTGATTTGAGCAGTAATTCCAATTTTCCTATGTTTGACACTGTCTTATCATAATCTAGTTATATATATTATATTTATTGTAAAATATATCAACTTGTTAATTAATTAAAATCAAAGGTACCTAGGTTCCATTAGTCAATTTACACCTTTACAAAGAGGTGACACTTCTCCTAATAATTCCTCAGCATGACCAAAATTTACTGGATCGTGACAACAAAATCATTTTAAAGTATTATTTATTATATTTTATCGAGTATTCAAGTTATCTATTATGAACAATTTATCAATTACTGCAATGGAAATTAAACTTCAAGTTGGTTATGATACGATTCTTTTATCGGGATGTTCACTTTCTTTCTTTAACCACGAAGTTATAATTAAATTTAAATAATAGAAAATAAATCACTTTTGAAAAGAAATTATTTTATTTTTCTAGATCGAATTCTTATGAGTTAAATTCTAAATAAAACGTACCTAATTTTTTAATCATAAATATGGCATGTATGTATACAGTTTTGTCGTATTTCTGTTTAATTTTATGAACAGAAAACTATACTATTGGTACTATAGTTGAAATAGATAACTTAAATTAAATGCATGAAAAGTATCGATATTTTATTTAATGCTATATTATTGTCCTATAGTCCATTCAAGGAATTTAATTTGCCACTCCTCTTCTAGTCCATTCAAGATTGCCCTCTATCCTATTTTTGGAAATTTAATTTTGGATTCAACGTAAAAAATATGAAATTTAAAAGGTATATATTTATTTTAATTTAAAAATAAAAAATATCTTTTTTTTAAAATAATTTTTAATTTCAATTTTTCAATTGAAATATCTATAAATATATTAAAAATCAAATAACGAATTTTAAACATACATACATAAATCATAATAGTATAAAATTTTATTATATCTATCGAGGCATATAAATTTAAATCTTATTATTATTATAATAAAAATATTTGTGAGGCAAAAACTTTGGGCCTTACGTTTGGAAAATTTTGTCTTTTTCCGTCGGCTGTGTCTATACCCCACAACCACTTATTTTCTAATTGTTAAAAGTAAAATCATTACATTAAATGACAACTGCACTAGTGAAACCCTAAATATTTCTAGATTTTTTAAATTTATTTTTTACTTTGTAGGCGTTTTCGTAAAGCTTTAGAGTAACGATAAAATTATTTTCATGTCATTATAAATTATTAGTTCGAATCATAAAATCAAGTTTGTAACATTGATCACATGCACGCTGACAAATTATATTTTATATGAGTGCGGAATACTTAGTGCATTGAACAGTAATATTAGATGTGTAGTAATTTTAATCCTACACACCTATTTAAATTAACTAAATCTCTGGCATATTGGCTCGATTTGACTTGACTCGATTCATCTAAGAAAGGACCATTTTGAACATGTTATAGTGGATACTTATTAACAAAGTTGAAACTAGATAAATTAAGGTTTGACTCGATTAAGCTATATTTGCTTAAACTCGATTTTTTGTCGAATGATATTTTTTTTTTAAGCTCGAAATTTATTAGCTTGGCTCATCTAAGATAGGATCTACTTGTGATTTAATTAAGTCAAATTCAAAGTCAAAAATATGCTACTAGTTGTCTCTGCTTAACTTTTGATTATTTTGCTGAATAATACATTTATTTTATGCATTTAACTAATTAAAATAATTCGAATTTTAGTTCAATTCTGGTTAAACTGAAGTAGAAAACTCTTCTTACCAAAAGAATATAAAATTAAAAGGTAAAGTATAGTGTCATAATTAGTTAATTAAATTAAGTAAAAATTCTTTTTGGCCGGAATAATATTTTACCTTTTAAAATATTTTTATCCTTTTAACTTTAATATTTTTTTAATTATAAAATGAAAAAAGATTATTTTAAAATAAAAAAAAGTAAATAGATTTTTTTACTTTCTGGCCAAATTCTGGCCTTAAATTAAATATTAATATTTGATAGTTGCAAAATCTATGCAAGATTATGATTTACAATGCAAGAGAAAATTATTGGTAATTAACTAAAGTCATATAAACTAATTAATAAAGTGGGCACTTTTAAAGTGTCTAAATTAGGTGTGTAATCAAATATTAATTGACAGACATAATGATTGTTAAAAATTATAATTAAATTAAACGATAAGAAAGAAAAGGAATAGAAATTTTAATTATGTATATGTTCATTGTTCACTTATGAAATGTACCAATAATCGTGAATTATATATATCAAATTATTTATCGAATATTATTATAAATTGAAGTGATATATATTATAATCGTTACTTTCGAGCCAATTTATACGTTTACGTTTTGCTAATATATATGAATATCAAATAACTCGATTCAATAACTTTTTTACTCTTTTTGGATATTATATATTTGTCATTTTCACATTTTCATACCTGTAAATAGATAAATAATTGATGAAATCTGATCATCAATTTTTATTATTTTTATTTTTAAATTCCAGCGTGCGACATAACACATTGAATTTCACCCTGGTTTGTCTTTACCTGTCGTCTCGAAGAGTTTTTAAATTTTTAAAAATTGGATTCGTGTATAATTTTTGTTTCATTATTTATCGTAATTTTTAAAAATATCTTTCTCAAATTTTAAGTTGTTTTAAAAGTTTAAGACAAACTTCTTTTTTTACTCTATCTTATCCTCAGTAGCAGTATTCACGGAGCGGCTTAACGTGATTGAGAACCTAAAGAAAAATTTTAATTTGGAATTTAAAATATGAATAAACTTCATATATGTATTTATTCAAAGTTTATTTTTCTTACATTATTTAGATGAAAATTATTAGTATTTTAATATTGTTTTTTCATTTATTAATTTAAAATTTTATAAACTCAACATTGAAAACATCCTTTCAATTGATAAATATCAAATAAAGATAAGAGTTAGAACCATAGAATTTGATGCAAGAAATTGATGACTTGGTACACCCCACTTTAATATGCTTGTATTAATGCTTGAAACTAAAATTTAAAAAGAAAAAAATATTGTAATTCACTTTGTTCAACACTTTTCGCTATTAATTCTTATTTCTAACAAAGTACAAAATATGTTAAAGTGGTAAAATAATATATTTTTTTAAAACTTTACTTTTATCATAAATAATTAATCTTTTTTTAGAAATTTTAACACAGTTTTGATAAAAATTTGGGGGCTCCGAAAATTTGGAGGCCTAAGACAAAAGCCTTATTTCTCAAGGCATAGAGCCGACACTAGACTACTATGTAGTTGTTTTTGAAGACGATAAATACTTCGTAAATATTTAATAAAGAGAGATTATATCTTAAGACATAAATAAAAATAAATAAATTAAAATATATTTTAATTAATATTTTATTATTAAAAACATGTAAAAGAACATAACAAATAATCTAAATTTAAAAAAAAACATAAATTGAAATGATCTAGGTTTTGCTTAGGGTCAAATAACGTACTCAAAAATCAAAATTGATTTTTTTAATTTGGGCTCAAAATTAAGTTTCATTTAATTTGCTTGTTTTGTTTGTTCTCCATAATTTAATTAATCATAAAAATCAACCTAACAAAAATATAATTTGTTAATTCCATCTTTTTTTTCTTCAAGTAGTGATGGAGACACTTTTTTAAAATAATAAAAAATAAGGGGTGTCATGTAACGTTAGCTACCACATAAATACACCTGCTAATTAACAAGACAACTTGTAATAATAGATCGATACTATTTTAATTGATATAAAATATTTCTTATGCAATGAATGATACTACATTAATTGACATAAATTATTTCTTATGCAATGAATGAATTAAAATAAGTTGAGTTGCATGTTTTTTTAAAAATTATTTCGATTGAAAGGTTTAAAATGTGGGTCACAATTAACATATACGATCCTTGTTAAATTTAATTTTTTTAAAATATATAATTATTATAGAACCTTTAATTTTGAATGCCCATCCGAAGGTTATATTGCATAACTCTTATCGAACTTTAGAAATGGAGAAAATTTCAATAAGGAGAACTTCATGCGAATCTAAATTAATATAGTCCGTGAGTTTCATATACAAAGATAATATATGGGCCTTAAGGCTTGTTTGGCTCAACTTATTCATAATTTCCAACTACAACAAATATGTGAAACTTCAAAGAGAAGAGGAATCAATTCATTACATGCTTATAAGCCGTGTTACGTTGCTAAGACTCTCTAAAGTTGTAATCGACTATCTGTTGGTCTTTCAAAATCCAATTATCGATCAAATCAAAATTCTGAATTCGTTTATGCATGGGAAGTAATTAACAACTCAAAATATCTATTTCTCCAATCTTTAATTATTTTTAGTTAGACATTAATGAGACATCATAGGTGAAAAGGCCATAAGAATGAGGTCGTTGAAGTGGGAAAAAGAAAACATATATGAATAGATATTTTAATTAATTGACTAGCAAGTGATATCATTCTTGTTGTTGGATATTAATAATAATCCTAATTGTCAACTTTTACTATTTGAAGGACCATATTATGAACAAGCTAAGTGACCAAAAGAAACATCCAAATTATTCAAAATTTATTTTTGCTAAATCATAAATTAATGAATACTAATAATATATAATTAGTTTGATTGAAGTACTTTAGTTATTTTGGAACCTAAAGTCAAAAGAAATGATAGTGACTTCCTAATTTTTGAAGATTGCAATCTTTAGCTGAAAATATGTGATTATGGTTATGTCAGAAAAATCTACAACAATAATAATAATAATATATTTGATATAACTTCACAAATAATTTTTTTAAAAAAATAATTAAATATACAGAAATTTTATCCCTACCAATGTTAGTAATAATAATAATATATTTGATATAACTTCACAAATAATTTTTTTTTTTTAAAAAATGATTAAAAATACAGAAATTTTATCCCTACCAATGTTAGTAAAATCTAATATATGAAAATAGAATAAAAGCAAACTTTGGAATAATAGCTAGAAGGAACAAACAATGGTTGATGTAAACAAAAAAAAATATCATTCAACTGAATTTTGATACTTTTTGACATGATGAATTTATACATCAAAACACAAAGTATATAGTTGTGTAATCATAATTCAAAATTGTAAAAATACGTAAGTAAAAATCTTAATATTAAATTCTGAATTCATCCATCAAAGCGAAAATTAAAAAAAAAAGATATTAAGTAACACTCTCTACGGTTAATTCCAAATAAGTTTGAGATAAAGAATTTTCACATCTCATTCGATCTATAAACTTCATTTCTCAATCGATTTTGTACATGTCATACTTACATACAGACCATTCTAATCTTTTCTATATCGTTTCAATAGAAAAACAATTAAAAAGAAATTAAAAACGGAAAAGCATGAACAAGGAACAACATACTTTCAATTTTTTTTTTAATTTTTTTGAGATTTACAAAGATGTAGAAATTTGTACATTAATTAAGAGTATTCAGATAATAATTCATCTAATAAATCAGCACCTAAATCTTCAAATATCAACACATTTTCTTCTTCTTTAACATTTTTCATTTTTCTTGATCTCTTCTTGTGTTTTTCTTTTAGGGCTTCAGCTGGTGACATTAATCCATCTTCCAACAAGTAGCTACATTCCATTTTTGTTAGCGAATCGCGCACTTTCTCCACTGGATAATTCAAGCAAATTGAAGGACCTCTTGTGCAAAACGCGGCTTGGTCATAAGCCAAAGCAGCTTCTTCAGCGGTATCAAACGTTCCGAGCCAAACCCTAATTCCGTTCCTTGTGGAATCCCTAATTTCAGCTGCATATTTTCCCCAAGGACGTTTTCGAACACCTATAAACTTGTGGGGCTTTTTTGCAATATTATGGAAGTTATAATCAACTTCTAATAATACTTCATTTGATTCAGCTTCAACTTTAACTTCATGAGAAATAATTGAAGTTGTTTTCTCATCTTCAATCTTCAAATCCATTTTGTGTTGGAGGTATTTGTTTTCTTCTTTGATCTCTCTCCTTATTGATCAAAAAATGAGTGGACCAAACTTAATTATTATATATCTTTACTGATTATATTTAAATTATATTCACTGACTGACGATAGAAAGAACTTTTTATAACACAGAGGCGGCATTCAAAGGAGTTGGGAATCAAAATAAGCCACAAAAATATAAAAGTAACAAAAATAAGTTACTATTTTAGCAAGTAACTAAAATAAGCTTAGTGGAAGAAAAAGTTCCACTATATCCAATAATCTAAACGTTTTCCGTTAGTTTCATAACGTTTATTTTTAATATATAACGGAACTTTTTCTTACACTTTATAAAGTGGAGTTTTTTCTTCCACTTTATAAGGTGAAACTTTTTATTCCATTTTATAAAGTGGAACTTTTTATTCCACTTTATATAAAGTGAAATTTTTTGTTACACTTTATAAGAAAAATATTTTTCACGTATTGAAGAAGCTTTTTCAGTGTTGTCATATAAATTATATTAATTTGATATGTCATTAAAACAAAAAAATATTTCATTATGTATTTTTATTATTTTATTCTGAAAAATCTATTTAAGGACGTTTATACATAGTTGATAGCACCTATAACATAAAGTCTTTTATATTTATTCATTTCAATCTAAAAACTATCTTCTACACCTAAAGTTAAAGTTTTAATTTATTGGGATGGAGAAATTATACATGACGGAAATACCATTTATTATAATTTTCCTCCAAAATACAATGCTAAAATATCCAATAAATATCCGATATTATAAATTTATTTCATCAATTTATTAAAAAAAATGGGTATAAACAGTAGGATTATAATTTGATTATAGCCAAAAAATACCCTACTTCATTTTTATTACAAGGACAAGTAAATTCTGGAGAGTGAATTATCTATAATGAGGAATAGTTGACCGACTTTTTAAGGGTTCCAAATGACTATATAGATCGAATCAAGTCAACAATACTTGAAATCTATGTTAGGAAGGAGCCTAAGATTAGTCAGCAACGTTCTCCTTTATCAGTCGATGTTCATCCCTAATTAAAAAATCGTAATAGCATTAATGAATTTTGAAGTAGTGTTACTATTGAAAATTTTATGGACGTGTAAACCTAAAGTTTTCTATCAATGAATTTAGATGTCTTCCTAACCAAAACTAAATTAAGTCTAAGGTTGAAAGTAAATCAAACCAAAATCACATTCTAAAAAAGATAAAATTTCCCTACAAGTACAAGGCTGCAATCTTACCTATTTTTGCATCTAAAGAAACGAATATGAGTTGTATGTTGTCGGGTTGTGCTACTCCAAAATTTCAATTTGTTTAGTGTGGGGCCGCTTCAAACTGTCGGATTGAGACCATCTTCAAAGTGAATTTTTTTTTGAAAGTCATGAAAAGGAAAAGGAGAGAAGGTGAAGGTGAAGATGAAAAGATAACTTTTTATAAAGTGGAAGATTTCTTTCCACTTTATAAAGTGGAATAAAAAGTTCCACTTTATAAATAAGAAGAAAAAGTTCCGTTATATATTAAAAATAAACGTTATGACAGTAACGAAAAACGTTTAGAAAATTGGATATAGTGAAATTTTTTCTTCCACTAAGCTTATTTTAGTTACTTACTAAAATAATGACTTATTTTAGTTACTTTTATATTTTTGTGGCTTATTTTGGTTCCCAACTCCATTCAAATTAATAAACAATAATACCTAAGTTAATGAACATCATGATCATATATTTATAGACTATGTTGCTTGAACTCTTCAAAAATGTCATTGACGTGTCAGATCCTTAAGAAATACTTAGTGTATTTTTGGAGATCCAACACATATGCAAAAATATTTTTGGTTAGTCCGAAAAACTTAGGCTTGTAGAAAGTTAAAGAATTTTTTATAGATATCATACAGAAAGTTATAGGGATTATGCGCAAATTCGTATTTTATAGTTGATTCAGAGATTTTGAGTTCGAGCTCTAAATACATTAAAAATTCTTGTTGGAAGTGTCACCTTTAAAAATGAGCTTGTTATGCGTAAATTCAGATTAGTCAAAATATAATAGGAGTATTGAACAGACGGTTGAGAAATAATTTCCTTCCTATTATTAGGATATTTGATTTAATTAGTGAACAAGTGGAGATAATTATTTGACAAGTTGGATTAATGCTGTGGCATCTGTACTAGATTTAGAAGTAATATATATATTGTGGTTTGTCTATAAGTAAGATTAGGAAAAGGATTAATTAGCAATTGATCATGATCTACTTGCTATAACTGTTTGATTCGAGCTGGATAAGGATAATTAAGAGGTTGTTTACTAAATTATTAGTTTTATTATAATGGTTTATTCTTTTATTTATTTATTTTATTTTATTATTAACATAAATCATCTGGCTGTCTACCACCCAACTCTCCACCACTAAAAATATGTGTATTAAAATTAAAACCCAATAGAAACAAAATTTAAATAGAAATGTCCCCAATTATTTTTTTTTGTTTCTTTTAATTGAAAAAAAAAATTGAAATCTTCCCAATTTTTTTTGTTTCTTTTAATTGAAAAATAAAAACTATTGAATTATATTATAATTAATAATTGAAATCGATAAAAATCTATTTCAATTTTAACATTATTTGAGCCCTAGCTAATTCATGAAAAAAGTAAAATTTAAGAAATATTTCATTAAAAAAAATTCTCAGAACTCAAGCTCGAAATAACATTGATGAGAGATCATATGTCATTATGCCATAACATTGATTTTATTATCCTATTACTACATTTTTCCTTTTCGCCTTTATCTGTATATGACTATTACATTAATGACGCTTTAAATCAAATTATACGAAAAATGTCACATCTTATAATAGATCATTAATTTATATATAAAATATGTCTTCTTGAGGAAAAAAAAAACCTCACCTCTTAATTAAAACCACATCCTTAATTAATTAAAGTTCTCCCTTTTCTTTTCTAAAAAGTATCTAAAGTTTTTTTATGATTATTTCACATTTCTAGGAACAAAAATGGTCCATGTAAGTCTTTTAAGAAGATAAATAAATAAATTAAAGTAGGTGATAGCATAGCGTTTCCTAAAAGTTTTTATCTTTTATCTTTATTTCGCTAGACGGTCAGCTCTGACAGTTACTTGATTAATTTTTTTTATAAAATAATCGAGGTTTATATAATAAGTCTTGAATACGTTCAACTAAACAATAGAAATAGACAAATTTTTTATTTTATTATTAACATATAAAAATGAACATATTACAGGTATTTCTTATGATATTTATTAAAGTTATTAAATTTTAAAACGTACAAATAGTTGGTATCTTTTAACTTTTCTAATCAATTTATATTGTTTTTTTGGGATAAAGAATTAAGTTGTGTTAGTCGACGTTTGGACATTAAAAAAACGTAATATCTTAAACAAATTTAAAAATTATATTTGAAAGTTGAAATTGTAATTAAAAATGTATTTAACATTTAAAAAAGAAGATAAGAACTTTGTGAGAAAACAAGTCAAAAACATTTTTCATAAATACTTGAACCTCATTTATAATTTATTTATTTCTCCTAGAAAATCAATTAACTAAACATTATCCTAATTTATTTATTTTTAGAAAAAAAAAATGTTCATTGTAACTGTTACCAAAGCATGATGAGATCATCATAAGGTCCAAGATGATGCAGTCAATGATGTCACAATTAACAAAATAAAATAATAGGAATCTTATGCACCATGAATTAAATGGATAAATAAAAATCGAAACTCACAGAATTCAATAATTTTGATATAAATTTCGTATTATAAGTATTAAAAATTCACCTATGAATATCTCAATAATTTGTTTTAATAGTTTGAAATTCATAAATTTAAAATTTTAACTCAATTAAGTTGATAAATAAAAAAAAACATCATTTTTTTTCCAAATTTAATTTTGTAATATTTAATTAATTTGTTACTTTCATAATTAAATATTAGCCTCACATTTCAGATTTTGTCTTTTTCCGTCGGCTGATAGATACCCCACAAGGTACTTTTTTTCCCCTAATTTAAATAAACATCCATTAAATACGACAACTAATATAATATTTTTTTATTTTTTTTTATAGCTGATTAAAATTAGGGTAGATGGTTGCCATACACAGAAAAAATATTTTTCAATTTATTTATTTATTTTAATGTTTGGTAGGTTATGTAAATCGAAAACGTATTTTTTTAAAAATATTTATATATAATTTAGAAAAATATTATGAGAGATAATGAGGATGGGAACCAAAAAATCAATATGAAACATTGTTTATGAGATTTTTTTTTCTATTTTCGTTGGAGAAGTTGTTTTTCACATTTTTAAAGAATTTCTTTCCGAGAAAAATTATTTTTCAATTTTTCGATCAATTGAACAAATCAGTTATCTTTTTAATTTATTTCAAAAGAATGAGTCTTTTTCATTTTTTGCTTTATACAAAACTAAGATTTTAGTATCTTAGTGATATACATTTTATAAAATGTTTAAGGCCATAAATTTAAATAGTTTGACAATAGTTCTATCGGTTTTAATTAAATTAAGCCATTCTATAAAGCCATTCACCAAAATAATATATTTTTCTAAAATTTTACAGACCTAGTATATACGTATTCCATAGTAACGTTTTAGGATATATTTTATTTTTGAAAAGTTGATGGCGTCAGATTGATATACGTTACTCACGGTAACGTTTTACTCCTAAAACGTTACTCATAGTAACGTTTTAGGAGTAAAACGTTACTGAAAATAACGTTTTAGGAGTAAAACGTTACTGTAAGTAACGTATATTAATCTAATGCTGTTATTTTTTTAAAAAAATATACCCTAAAACGTTACCGTGAAATACGTTTATATTAGTTTTATAAAATTTTAGAAAAATGTATTACTTTGATAAATTGTTATATATAATGACTTAGTCTGGTTAAAAATTCAGATCACAAAGTCAATTCTAAAATTATTAGTCTGTTCTTTACTTTTTCTATTAATTTTGTTTTAAGAAAACACGTCTCTTTTCATTTTTATAGCTTTTACTTCTTACTTTACCATTATATAAAAAATGGACCTCAAATTTACACGTAAAACATAAAAAAAGAAAAAGTTACTGAATTCAAGTAAATATGTAACGATTAACCAATACAGTAGATTCATCCCAAAAAGAAAACACACCTATATGATAAACAATTTAGCACCAAATTAAAACAAGTATCTATGTACATTTATCAAATCATTTATTTACTAAGGTCCTTTATTCTTATTTTACAAAAAATGATATAAATTTTTTTTCTTTCTTCTATTACAATGAGGAGTCATCAAAGATAGGGGAAAAGAAAATTAAGGACGGTGAAAATTAAACTTACATCTATTATATCAAAAAAATTCTCATTAAATTGTAAGTCAGGTAAAATTGATATTAGGGTTTCGATTAAACGGATAAATAATATGGAATTCAACCAAAAACATTAGGGAAAAAAATAAAAAAGAAAAACATAATATAAATTTATTCAGAAGTAGAACACTTACTAGATAAAAGTTGATCTAATAAATCAGTACCTAAATCTTCAAGAACCAATACATCATTATTATTATTTTTTTCGTTATTCGATTTTATTGTTTTTTTACCTTTACTATTTCTCTTCTTGTGTTTTTCCTTTATAACTTGAGCAGGAGACGATGTTGAACCCTCTTGACTCGTATATTTAAATCCTCGTAACGATTCTTGAACTATCTCGACTCCAAAATTAAGACATGTTGTAGGACCACGCATCGATAGTGCAGCTTGGTCGTAAGCTAAAGCAGCTTCTTCAGCAGTATCAAACGTACCTAGCCAAACCCTAATTCCATTTCTAGTTGAATCCCTAATTTCAGCTGCATATTTTCCCCATGGACGTTTTCGAACTCCAATGTATTGTTTACCCTTTTGTGTATTATCTTGATCTTGAATATTATTATCGAAATTTATAATAATCTCTTCTTCATCTTTGATTTTGATTTCTTCATAACAACTTGTTTCTATAGAAAAAGAATGATTCATCTTTGATTTGGATGATTTTTTTTTATGATTATGAAGAAAAAGAATGTAGAAATGATAAGATCTTAACAAATTATAGCTTTAATAGATGTTTTTGTGATGAAGAAATGGAAAATGGAAAAAAAAAAAAAGTTGCAAGATTCTTTGACAACTAGGATGCCGATGTATGGTATTAGATTTGATTGATGTGATTTATTTAATAAGTTTTTAATTTATTAAATTTTTACATTAGTTATTCAGATAGTTTTAACTGTGCTACAATACGTTGTTATTAAAAAAAAAATTATATTATTTGATTTCAAGAAATTTAAATTCGTTATATGAGATTTTTATTTAGCGGAGATCAACTGTTATAAATAGATTTTACTGTATGATGTATTTATTGAATTAGTTACTAGATTGATTAATCTGAATTTGTATAGTAAAAAGTCTATTATGTGAGGTTTATTAGAGCTCGATTCATTAAAAACTATCTCGAATACATTAAAAACTAGTTCGAATACATCATAAAATAAATCAGATACATGATATGTAGCTTGAATACACTAAATGCTAGCTTGAATAAGGGATTTTAGAGGTTTTTAAAAAAATAAAAGGGAATATTGAAAATAAGAGAAACATAAAACATATATTTGAGTAATAATTCCTCCACTATCTTGTGGGCTCAACGCTGATTTTTTTTCCAAGCTAGTGTCACGTATACCGAAAAGGGATAGAAAATTACTTATAAAATAAATTCAAAGGTAATAGGACCTTTGTATAATATAAGTGTGTCTCTGGTATTTTAGACATAAGTTGAGGGGATACTTGTGTATTTTTTTTTTTTTTATAACTTTAGTCATTGTAGTGTAGAAACAAGTCAATCGAAAGCCTATAAAAATAGATGCAACATATATGTATACAAATATGATCTTCATAAAAATGAGGAGAAAATCAATCAAGTAATATCTGATGAATTCAAATTACAAAAATTCCTTCTAAAATCATCAAAAAGATCTTAAATTGAAAGAAATTTGATAGAAAAATACATAAATTTTGTAATATATATCGGAAGATTGATGAAAGAGAGTCTTAGTGAGGATAAACATGAGGAACCAATCACATAAAAATATATCTAGACATAATAAATTAGGTGTGTAATAATAACTTTTCTAATTATTTTATATATTATTAACTTTGCTATTTATTATGTAATTATGTCCATATAACATAAAAAAATTTGAATTGTAGCTATTTCTTTTAAATGTATATTAATGTTTGCCATATTTTATAATTTTTCCTAATTTTAACCTTTAAATTTCATTTACCAAATTAAATTTAAGACGTCTGATTAAAAATTAAAAATACAAAACCTATTATTCCACTAAACCTTAATTAGTAGAGTCTTCGGAAAGAATTTTTAATTTTTGTGAATGTTACGAGATTCTTGGGTATGTGATATTATTAAGTAATCCTAAAATTATTATTTTTATACTAATAATTGTGAATAAGTACTAATTAAATATATATAATATCCAAGAAACATTATTTATCGATAAATACTTATAATTGATGTCACTAGAATGAATAAACATGTCTATAAAGTCAATCATTTAATTAACTAGCTATAAATGGTCCAATAAGAAGTTTCAATTTCAATTTTGAATTTAAGAGAATTCTTATTAGCATTGCTAAATTTTTTGTTACTATCACATATGTATTATATTGATTTTTAAGACTTAGCTTGTGTGCAGGAAAATGAAGAATAATAATAAATCTAAAATTTGTTTAATTATATTATTTATAATTATCTTCTTCATTTAACAATTACTATTAAGAAAAAATAAGCAATCTCTTTTTTATAATAATATTTCACAGTAACAATCTTATTTATGTGAAATTGATCTTTTATGTTATGTTATATTATTTATTCTTTATAACGGTAAAAAAAATATTGAATTTCAAACACCGTCAATTTTTAGGAGATCATTTGATTGCAATTAAAATAGGTAAATAATGGCATAAATCTGGTCAAAGTGGTCCAATTGTTTTTTGTAGCATATAGCTAGGTTTTAGGAATGATTTTAATTCAAATAAAAAGCATACATCATGTCAAAGTGGTCCAAATGTTATATCTAATAGTTTACATAAATAGTAGGTAATAATTGAAAAAAATAAAATGCATCCCCTTTTATAATTCTGTTTTTTTTTTCTCTTTATATAATTCATTTATTCAAATTTACGTAACATAACTTATTAACGCGAATGACGTGCTCTCTATATGAAATTTCTGTTGGGAATTAAACACACAACACACACAAATAATCTAGAGAAAAGAGAAACGGAACGCAAACGGGACACACAAGAATTTAACGTGGTTCGGTTTCCCTACTCCACGACTGTAACAGGAGGATTTTATTTCACTTGTGCTGCTCAAGAATTACAAATACAAGGATCATATTTATAAGAAAACCAAATGGTTAACCTAGTGTTTCAGTAATGGGTCGGGCCGGCTCACAAGCCTCCACAAAGCCCAACAATCTCCCACTTGGAGGCTTGAATAATTTCAACTGTCATCCACTTAGAACACTTGTATGTCTAGTAATCTTTTTCAACTCTCTCCTGCTACAGCGGCCTTCTCATCAGTCAACTGAAAGGCCCGTTGAAGCTCCCCGAAGCTTCAACACATCAGTCACGGCTGAAACTGCCCTTGACTCGTCCTCGGTCCCTACCGGCTCCCACTTGAGACACGAACTGCCGGATCCTAGAACTCCCTGAGAACAAACACTCTCCATACTCAGCAAGATATTTTCTGGAGACGTATCAACAGCTGGAATACTGGTTCTCTTGACCCACTGTCTTCTAGGAGCCTTGGCTGAAGCACGGCCGGTGCTCCCACTGCCACAAACGCCTCTGACTGGTCTTCCTGAACCTTTCCTTGCTCGTTCATCCTGAATCTGACCTGTGGCTCTGGGTTTCTTTCTTGCAAAGACAACCTTCTTCTGCCCACGAGATTCTGTGAACCGGACTTTGTTTTTCTTCTGAACTGGGACGGTCACTCCCTCAGACGGTAATCCGACAATATACAACGATCCTCTTTTTGTTCCACGAGCCATGACAAGATTGCCCCTCACGACCTTCCACTGCCCATTTCCGAACTTCACATGATGTCCCTGTTCATCCAACTGCCTAACAGAAATCAAACTTTTCGTCAAGCTTGGAACAACTCTGACATCCTTCAAGGTCCAGAAACCGACTGGCGTCTTCAGCACCATGTCACCCATGCCCGTAACATCAAGAGCTCTATCGTCTGCAAGCCTTACCTTTCCAAAGTCTCCAATAACCAGATTCTGCAGTGCTTCACTGCTGTGGGTAGCGTGAAAAGAAGCACCAGAATCCATGACCCAGGAATCCACATTGCTCTCCGCGCAACAGATAAACAAATCCTCGTCGGCGCTGTCTTTTGCAATGTTGACTTGTTTGTCTTTCTGGCATTGATTCCTGAAATGCCCCACCTCCTTGCAGTTCCAACATGTTACACCTGAGCCATCCCGAGCCTTCGACTGACTCATTCTTCGGTTCCTGCTCCCACTACCTCTGTTATTTCCTCTGTCTCTGACGACGTTTAGCATATCACCTGATGATTCTCCAGAACTCCTTCTTCTGACATCCTCGCCAAGAACGAGATCACGAATCTTCTCAAAGGTGAATCCATTAGGTCCCACTGAACTGGCAACTGCTGTAACCGTTCCGGACCAACTGTCAGGCAATGATGATAACAGTAGTAAAGCTTGAACTTCATCATCGAACTTAATGCCAACTGACAAAAGTCTGGCTAAGATCGAATTCAATGAGTTGATGTGCTCGGTAACTGAACTGCCTTCCTTCATCTTTGTGTTCACCAACTCTCTAATCAGAAAAATTTTGTTTGCTGCAGATGGCTTCTCGTACATGTTAGACAAGGCTTCCAAGATGCCTTTCGCTGTCTTCTCCTTAAGAATGTTGAAAGCAACATTCTTGGTCAACGAGAGTCGGATAACTGACATAGCTTTCCGATCCAAACCTGCCCACTCTGCATCAGACAATTTTCCTGGCTTGTCACCCAACACTACGTCCAAATCTTTCTGAACCAGCAAATCTTCAATCTGCATCTTCCACCAACTGAAATCTGTACCATCGAACTTCTCAATTCGGAACTTCCCATCTTCTGCCATCTCAAAGGACTAAATGAGATACTCGGTACAACTAATTTCAGATCTTCGGCAATTCCCTTAACGGCGTTTTCTGACAGCGGGCGGCGATTTGGACGATGCTCACGATCTGGACGCTCGCGGCTGGATCTGAGGCTCCTCGACGCGGCGGCCAACGGAACGGCGCGACGGACAGCACACGGACAACGGTTGTTCGCACCCTGCGCGGTTCTCCTAGCCGGCTGCTGCTTGAGGTTACCCATACGGTAACGGCGGCTCTCCTCCCTGCACACAGTTCTTCACACAAGAACCCTAGGTGACAATTTCTCACAGTTTGTGTTACAGTGTTGTTGAAACCTCGCTCTGATACCAATTGTTGGGAATTAAACACACAACACACACAAATAATCTAGAGAAAAGAGAAACGGAACGCAAACGGGACACACAAGAATTTAACGTGGTTCGGTTTCCCTACTCCACGACTGTAACAGGAGGATTTTATTTCACTTGTGCTGCTCAAGAATTACAAATACAAGGATCATATTTATAAGAAAACCAAATGGTTAACCTAGTGTTTCAGTAATGGGTCGGGCCGGCTCACAAGCCTCCACAAAGCCCAACAATTTCTTCATCTTACAACTTGTTAATTCAAATTCACAATCGTACAAAATCAAGTAAAGAGAACATGTTCTTATTAGAAGTTTGATTGTTGGATAATACATTATTATTCAATGAAAATACGTCGATTTTGATGAAAATCATATGCCTTCAATTTTACATCTATATACTTATCTATCGATGAAATGGGACGATGTATTGACTAAATGTTACAATAACTTATTTCTTTGTTTTGCATTTGTTGATGTGATAACTTGCACTACTAGAAATACGCGAAATTTTTTATGGTTTTTTCATTGAAAATCCATCGAAATTGTACTCTTTGATGGCGTTTTGATTGGATATACGTTAAAATTGTATTCGTTACAACTGTTTGCAACGCACATTCCCTCAGGAACTCCGATTTCAGACAATGTTCCATCAGCTCTGTATGAAATTCACGTTGTTTTACAAAGTAGAGCTGCCCAAAACAGAGATTTGTTTCACCTCTGCTGTCCTAATGAAGCGCGAAATGAGATAAATGAAGAGTTCCTCTCCATAATGAACTGTTTTAAACCGTCTATCGGATGTGTTGGATTTTATTTGCTCTAAATTTCCTATCATAAATAGGTTTTTCTTTTAAGAAAAAGTTTTGGATTGACTAATCTTTTTTCTGGTAGGAAAAAGTTTAGGACTTTATTTATAGAGGAATGTTCCTTCTAACTTAATCAGCATTCACAATGTAGTCTTAAGGGCTTTGAGAGTTTTGGTTAGAGGGAGAATTTGTGGATCACAAGCTTGATACGTTATCACTAGTGTGAACCTCCCATGTATTCCGAGTGAATTGGTTGAGGTTGTTTGCCTCTGTATTTTGTACTCTCATATTTATAGTGGATTGCTCATCTCCTTTGTGGACGTAGGTCGCTTGACTGAACCATGTTAAATCTTTGTGTCTTTTTGGTATATTTTTTGTTGTCTTCTTACTCGTGGTCTTTTGAGGTTTTCTTTGCTAGCTTCCGCATTTACATCTGCTTATTTTCGATCCTAACAGGATGATCATCAAAACCAAATTCTCCCTCAGCTTGACTAAGCAAATGTAGAGAAAAAAGGAACAAAATGAACTTCTGTTCTTATGATTTGTAACTAACACAGACAACAAAAAATGACCTTTTGGAACATCTCCCAGTGTCGAAGACTTGAGTTATAGGAGGAACTCAGATGGACATAATCGTAGCTATAGAGTATTATAACGGAAGAAATTTAAGGAACTCGATAGCTGATAAGTCATAGAATGAATGATCAAGTATTTATAAATTTTGACCATATTGTTTGATACAACAGTACTGGTGCCTTCTAACAAATGATCTCAGAAGATTTCACTGTCAAGTGAATTTGAAACAATGTTAGTGAAGTTTGTCAACTTCATTCAAGTTGAGCACAAGTGAAAAAAAGACAATACCATATGATGTATCACATGGTATTGCCTTATAAGATCTTTGATAGATACTTATAATATTAGTGGAAAATAATACCACATATATGTTTATATAGCCCTATTTGTTGTTATCCTGCGAAAAACGGAGAAAAAAAAGATGCATCATGGTTTTGATAAGGTCACCTATCTACATGACAAAGAAGAGAGCAGAACATGGTTCTGTTTCATACCAGTACTAGTTCATTTAATGGTTTCAAATTATTGGCGTTTGGTGGGAAGTAGCAAATACGAGCTGATATTATAGCTAATCGTTTGTTGATCAAAGAGAAGAAAGGAAGAAACTTATCTTCTTTTGTCAACAAATTTTGAAGGCCCCATATGAACATGACCAACAGGCATCAGCACATGGCTTTGCCTAACAAACTTAACAGCTCAACTTGTATAAATAAGCCCTCTTTCATGAGCCTTTTCATCATCAAGCACAAGCATTATCAGTTCAGCCATCAAACGTCTCTAAATTTGTTATTTAGTTTCTTGTTTTGAATCTTCTGGAAAAGAAAATGGCAATGATTAGTACTAAAAAACTCATCAAAATGGCTAAGAAATGGCAGAAGTTTGCAGCCATGCAGAGGAAAAGGATTTCATTTCCAAGAAATGTTAGCGATGCAGATGATTGCAGTACGTCTTCATCGTCTATAGTTGAAAAAGGACATTTTGTAGTATACACAGCCGATCAAGCACGCTTTGTCATTCCATTGGCTTACCTTGAAAATGAAGTCATTAGGCAATTGTTGAACATGTCTGAAGAAGAATTTGGGCTGCCGAGTAATGGTCCTATTACATTACCTTGTGATTCAGCCTTCATGGACTATATCATTTCGTTAATAAGCAGAGGCGTAACTGCAGGAGATCTTCACAAAGCGTTGCTCCTATCAATTCCTTCTAGTTGCTGTTCGACATCTTCTTTGCACCGAGAAAGTGGAAACCAACAGCTTCTTGTTTGTTGAGTCATAATCACAACATTTTTTAATTACATTCTAGTTTAGGAACACAATTGTAAAGCACATCATACTGATTGAATATTATTGTATCAGAGAAAATTTACTATATGTCTATATCCACTGTTTTCACTTTTACATTTGGTTATGAGAAGACTTGACAATCTAATCCTGAATTGGTACCACTTATGTATTAACACCACTTTGATTATTGCAAGCATTTCACTAAACTATGCCTCCTTCTATGTATATGCATAAGTATGATCTAATCAGGCTTTGCTGAAGTATCTGCATTAGGGTGGCAGAGATGAGAGACAACGGCATCTGAAGTATCGCAGGGCTTGTCTTCTAAGCTAGCATCCTGTGTGAACATTTTGTGGTATCTTCAGAAGCAATTAGGTGATAAAACAAGACTTGAAATCTAAGAGACATACTTAACTCTAGATGATGATATAAGAATGAACAAGTAACACATAATCTTGAGAAATGCACAGAAAAAGACATAAGACATACTTAACTCTAGATGATGATATAAGAATGAACAAGTAACACATAATCTTGAGAAATGCACAGAAAAAGGAAAACTTTTTCCACTGTATATATATAAGTTTATGAATCCAAAAGTTTATACAAGTATATAGTAGGCCTCATTGGTACTCATACTTGGAATTAAGGGCATCCTACAAAATTTAATGCCTCAAGTCTATGATAAATCAGATGACTTCGTTCCGTTACTTATCACAGATGCATTCTTATTCAGCTAAATTATACTTTCTTGGATGTGCTAGTTTGCACAACACTGTGAAACTGTTGTATATGGAGGCCTAATTATTTTAGTAGATAAACTTTAAGAAAATAAGGGAGAGATTAATTAGAAATAACACTTCTGCTATTCATAACTTGATCATGGAAACAACTTCTATAGATTCTTGTGTTTCTGAACTATACAGTAAAAGTTCCTCTCTAAGTCTCATCTTTCTAATATCTAAGTCCTACTACTACTTCACAGAATTTCTGTGCAAGAGAATTTGCACTTTGATACAATTCATCGTCTCAAGCGGGATGTGAGATCAACAAACACATCTTCTTTGCAAGGTATTGTTAGACCGCCCATTGGATGATCGAAGCCAAACTGTTCTTCAGCTTGAGTTAACAAGTCTTGAAACGAAGGCTGGCTCAAGTATGATATAGGCACGATGAATCTCTTCTTCTGGATCTCTCCTACATATACTGCACAATGTCCTTTTGGAACACCTCCGGAATTTGAAAACCTCCTCAAGATTCTAGTACCTTGAACAAGGGGACTCAGTTTGATAGCCATAGTGAGATACTTTATTTAACTTTAGATGATGAGTTCAAAGGATTTTGAGAAGCACACAACAATGAGACTTGTGTTATGCATAAAATGATTTCTATGTATGTGTATATATACAAAGTTAGTGGTAAGCTTCATGTCAAAATTTAATGGCCACTGGTGAGAGACAATGGGACATGAAGTTCCACATGGCTTTGTTGAAGAACAACACTAGGCCCCAATGGAGTTGATGCAAAGATGGATATCTAAAGGTCACCAATCTAAATGACAAAGAAGAGAGCAGAACATGGTTTTGCTTCTCACCTGCAATTGTTCATTTAATTGTCTCAAATTATTGGCATTGCTGAGAAATACCAATAACAAACTTATCTTCTTTTGTTTTCAAACTTAGCTTCATCCACAAATTTTAGGCCCCATATCAACATGGCTAACAGGCATTAGCACATGGTTTTGCCTAACAAACTTATAAGCTCTTCTTGTATAAATAAGCCCTCTTTCATGAGCCTTTTCATCATCAAACACAAGCATTATCAATTCAACCATCAAAGGTCTCTAAATTTCTTATTTCCAATCTTCTAGAAAAGAAAATGACAATGATGAGTACCAAGAAACTCATCAAAATGGCTAGGAAATGGAAGAAATTTGCAGCCATGCAGAGGAAGAGGATTTCATTTCCAAGAAATGTTAGCGACGCAGATAGTTGCAGTATGTCTTCATCGTCTACAGTTGAAAAAGGCCATTTTGTAGTATATACAGTCGATCAAGCACGATTTGTCATTCCATTGGTTTACCTTGAAAATGAGATCATTAGGCAACTCTTGAACATGTCTGAAGAAGAATTTGGGCTGCCGAGTGGCGGTCCTATTACATTACCCTGTGATTCAGCCTTCATGGACTACATCATTTTGCTAATCAAGAAAGGCATAACTGCTGGAGATCTTCACAAAGCTTTGCTCCTATCAATTCCTTCTTCTTGCTGTTCGACTTCTTCTTTGCACCAAGAAAGTGGAATACAACAGCTTCTTGTTTGTTGAGTCATAATCAACATTCTAGCTGAAAATAGTTTTTTAGATAGGGCATACACTGATGAACATTATTGTAAAGCACATCATACAGTTTAATGAATATTATTTTACCACAGAAAATTTACCATATCCACTGCTTTCACTTTTACATTTGGTTATGAGAAGACTTAACAATATAATCCTCTATTGGTACCTCTTATATATATTAACACCATTTTGTTTATGGCAAGTATTTCACTTACAGAAGTACCTTCTTGATTGAATAAGGTCTAAATGATCAATAAATCAACTATACATACTGTTAACTGTATCAGCTAAAACTAGTACATTCTATAAAATCCAGAATTTAGTGCAACACAAGACGTACTGTTAACTATACCAGCTAAACCTTCTCACTTAAGTACGCATTGACTCTAAGAGTTTAATTTTGACAACTCTATGTCATGTTTGGTTTAACAGTTATACTTGGTTGAAGAACAATACAGGCGGCCTCGTTGCTTCTCATGACTTGGAAACAAGGAGACCCTTAAAAGATAGGCAATTTAAGCATATGTACATTGTGTGATTTCCAGTGAGTTATTGCAACTGTTGTTCTTAGTTACTTTGTTCAGCATAAAGATTAGAAAGAATTGTTTAGGAAAATATTATGAAAGAGGATTAATCAGAAGTAGAACTTTTGCTATTCATAAATTGATCATGAAATATTTTTCTTGATTCTTGTGTTTCTGCACTATACAGTAAATTTTCCTCTTTCTAATATCTAAGTCCTATAACTACTTTACAAAATTTAATGTGCAGGAGAATTCATGATCTCCTCAAGTGGGAAGTGAGATGAACGAACACGTCCTCTTTGCAAGGTATTGTGAGACCACCCATTGGGTGATCGAACCCAAAATGTTCTTCAGCTTGAGCTCTCAATTCTTGAAATAAAGGCTGGCTCAAGTATGATATTGGCACAACGAATCTCTTCTTCTGGCTCTCTCCTACATATACTGCACAATGACCTTTAGGAACACCTACGGAATTTGAAAATCTCCTCAAGATTCTTGTACCTTGAATAAGGGGACTCATTTTGATACCCATAGTGAGACTCTTTTGTAACTTCAAATGATGACTTGAAAGAAAGAATGAAGGTTTTTGAGAAATACACAGCAAGTGAGACTTGTGTTTTGCATAAAAAAAACATTCTATGTGTGTGTATACATACAAAGTTAGTGGTAAATTTCATATCCAAGTTTAATGGTGAAGAGGAATTGGTGGCCACTAGTGAGAGACATCGGCACATGAAGCTTCACATGGTTTTGCTTACTCTATTATCACCAAGTATTCAGACAGGAATGTGTAGAAGAATGATATTAGGCCCCTCTTTTATTTGAAATAAAATCCACAAGAATCGATGAGTTGATGCCGAAATGGAAATCTAAAGGTCACAAATCTACATGACAAATAAGAGAGCAGAACATGGTTTTGTTTCTCAAATTATTGCCATTGCTGAGAAATACCAAGTAGGCCAACAGGCATCAGCACATGGCTTTGCCTAACAAACTTATCAGCTCAACGTGTATAAATAAGCCCTCTTTCTTGAGCCTTTTCATCATCAAACACAAGTGTTATCAATTCAGCCACCAAACGTCTCTAAATTTCTTCTTTCCAATCTTCCGAAAAGAAAATGGCAATGATTAGTACCAAGAAACTCATCAAAATGGTTAGGAAATGGCAGAAGTTTGCAGCTATGCAGAGGAAGAGGATTTCATTTTCAAGAAATGGCAGTGAAGCAGATTATTGTAGTACGTCTTCATCGTCTATAGTTGAAAAAGGACATTTTGCAGTATATACAGCTGATCAAAAGCGTTTCATGATTCCCTTGGTTTATCTTGAAAATGAGATCATTAGGCAACTTTTGAACATGTCTGAAGAAGAATTTGGTCTTCCGAGTGGTGGTCCTATTACATTACCTTGTGATTCAGCCTTCATGGACTATATCATTTCGCTAATAAGGAAAAGCGTAACTTCAGGGGATCTTCACAAAGCATTGATCCTATCAATTCCTTCATGTTGTTGTTCGACTTCTTCTTTGCACCGAGAAAGTGGAAACCAACAGCTTCTTGTTTGTTGAGTCATAATCAACATTTAGCAAAAAGTTGTTTGAGATAGGGCATAGAATGAAGAACACAATTGTAAAGCGCATCATACAGATTGAATATATTTACCATATCCATCGCTTCACTTTTCAATTTGGTTATTAGAAGTCCTAACAATGTGTATCTACTTTGTTCTAATCACATCCATTTTATCTTTCAACTGAAATAAGTTCTCTAAAACTAGTACACTTGCTAAATCTCGCTTTTTATCTTAAAACAGTCAAATCTTTAACTATATAAGGACAATTGACAAAAACCAGAAGTAATGTTGAGTGTAACAACAACACAACTAAATCTTAGTCTTATCTAATCAATATTACATTATACGGATCCTTTTCGTTCATTTTTTCATTTTCACGGCTAAGTTCTCCAACAGATTGTTTCATGGAAGGACCAAGCACTTCAACATCATGTTTTTTTTCTTGAGGGAAGTGCAGAAAAATGATGAAGTGGTTTTACTCTGTTGCAAATCAGAGATTTAAGCGGCGAACATTTATACCAAGTCATTTCGTATCAGCAGATTCAAATTTCTTAGAGAAAAATTGGGAGTTTGCAGCTCGTGATCTAGGAGAAGATGTTCCTTTATTTATTTAATCAGCTTGAAGATCAATAAACTGTGTTCTTCACGTTTAGTTCATCTTGCTATTTTAGTATCAAACAACAACAAGAAACAAATATTCTTGAAAAAAGAACAGAAAAGGAAATATTTTGGCACAATACATGTTATGGAAAGTCTCACATCCAAAAGTTTAGTAGTAGAGACTCGAGACAAATTAGCTGGAGCTGGTGAGAAAAAATTCAAATAACATTCTTATTCCGCTAAATGGTACTTTTTTCGATGTGCTAGTTTGTGCCACATACTGCAACTGTTGCAAGCTGGGGCTTAATTATTTGTTTGCGCGGAATTGTTATAGAAAATACTACCACAATGGTGATTATCAGAACCAGTACTTTTTCTATTCATAAATTGATCATTGAAGAAATTTCTAGTTTCTTGTGTTTCTGAACTATACAGTGGATTTTACTCTTTCTAATATATAAGTCCTACTACTACTTTACAAAATTTCTTGTGCAAGAGAATTTGCACTTTGATACGATTCATGATCTCAAGCGGGATGTGAGATCAACAAACACGTCTTCTTTGCAAGGTATTGTGAGACCGCCCATTGGATGATCGAAGCCAAACTGCTCTTCAGCTTGAGTTAACAAGTCTTGAAATAAAGGCTCGCTCAAGTAAGATATTGGTACAACAAATCTCTTCTTCTGGCTCTCTCCTACATATACAGCACAATGTCCTTTAGGAACACCTCCGGAATTTGAAAACCTCCTCAATATTCTAGTACCTTGAATAAGAGGACTCATTTTGATACCCATTGAGAGATACTTTTGTAACGTCAAATGATGAGTGAAAAAGAAAAGGAATGAAGTATTTTTAGTAATACACAGCAAATGAGACTTGTGTTTTGCATAGAAAAACTTTCTATGTATATATACAAAATTAGTGGTAAGTTTGATAGTCAAATAAAATGTGAAAGAGAATTTGGTGGCCACTGGTGATGAGAGACAATAGCACATGAAGCTTAACATGGCTTTGCTTACTATGTTATTGTCAAGTGTTCAAACAATAAATTAGGCCCCAATTTTATTTTACGGACACCCTCAAAATAAAATCGATAAGGATTGATGAATTTGATGCAAAGATGGAAATTTAAAGGTCACCTATCTACATGACAAAGAAGAGAGAAGAACATGGTTTTGCTTCTCACCCGCAATGAAGAAACTTATCGTCTTTTGTATTCAAACTTAGTTTTATCCACAAACTCAAGGCCCCATATTAACATGGTAAGCAGACATCAGCACATGGCTTTGCCTAACAAACTTATCAGCTCCTCTTGTATAAATAATCCCACTTTCATGAGCCTTTTCATCACCAAGCACAAGCATTATCAATTTAGCCATCAAAAATCTCTAAATTTGTTATTCACTTTCTTGGTTTCAATCTTCTAGAAAAGAAAATGACAATGATTAGTACCAAGAAACTCATCAAAATGGCTAGGAAATGGCAGAAATTTGCAGCCATGCAGAGGAAGAGGATTTCATTTCAAAGAAATGTTAGCAACGCAGATAGTTGCAATATGTCTTCATCGTCTACAGTTGAAAAAGGCCATTTTGTAGTATATACAGCTGATCATGTTCGCTTTGTCGTTCCATTGGTTTACCTTGAAAATGAGATCATTAGGCAGCTCTTGAACATGTCTGAAGAAGAATTTGGGCTGCCGAGTGGTGGTCCTATTACATTACCCTGTGATTCAGCCTTCATGGACTACATTATTTTGCTAATCAAGAAAGGCATAACTGCTGGAGATCTTCACAAAGCTTTGCTCCTATCAATTCCTTCTTCTTGCTGTTCGACTTCTTCTTTGCACCAAGAAAGTGGAATCCAACAGCTTCTTGTTTGTTGAGTCATAATCAACATTCTAGCTGAAAATAGTTTTTTAGATAGGGCATACACTGATGAACATTATTCTAAAGCGCATCATACAGTTTAATGAATATTATTTTATCACAGAAAATTTACCATATCCACTGCTATCACTTTTACATTTGGTTATCAGAAGACTTAACAATATAATCCTCTATTGGTACCTCTTATATATATTGACACCACTTTGTTTATGGCAAGTATTTCACTTACAGAAGTACCTTCTTGATTGAATAAGGTCTAAATGATCAATAAATCAACTATACATACTTTTAACTGTACCAGCTAAAACTAGCACATTCTATAAAATCCAGAATTTACTGCAACACAAGACGTACTGTTAACTATACATACTGTTAACTATACCAGCTAAACCTTCTCACTTAAGTACGCATTGGCTCTAAGAGTTTAATTTTGACAACTCTGTGTCATGTTTGGTTTAACAGTTATACTTGTTGAAGAACAATACAGGCGGCCTCGTTGCTTCTCATGACTTGGAAACAAGGAGACCCTTAAAAGATTAGGCAATTTTAAGCATATGTACATTATGTAATTTCCAGTGAGTTATTGCAACTGTTGTTCTTAGTTACTTTGTTCAGCATAAAGATTAGAAAGAATTTTTTAGGAAAATATTATGAAAAAGGATTAATCAGAAGTAAAACTTTTTCTATTCATAAATTGATCATGAAATATTTTTCTTGATTCTTGTGTTTCTGCACTATACAGTGAATTTTCCTCTTTCTAATATCTAAGTCCTATAACTACTTTGCAAAATTTAATGTGCAGGAGAATTCATGATCTCCTCAAGTGGGAAGTGAGATGAACGAACACATCCTCTTTGCAAGGTATTGTGAGACCACCCATTGGATGATCGAACCCAAAATGTTCTTCAGCTTGAGCTAACAATTCTTGAAATAAAGTCTGGCTCAAGTATGATATTGGCACAACGAATCTCTTCTTCTGGCTCTCTCCTACATATACTGCACAATGTCCTTTGGGAACACCTCCGGAATTTGAAATCCTCCTCAAGATTCTAGTACCTTGAATAAGGGGACTCATTTTGATACCCATAGTGAGATACTTTTTTAACTTCAAATGATGACTTAAAAGAAAGAATAAAGGACTTTGAGAAATACACAGCAGTTGAGATTTGTGTTTTGTGTAAAAACCTTTCTGTGTATGTGTATATATACAAAGTTAGTGGTAAGTTTCATATCCATTTTTAATGGTGAATAGAATTTGGTGGCCAATTGTGAGAAACATTGGCACATGGTTTTGCTTACTCTATTATTATCAAGTATTCACACAATAAATTTGTAGAAGAACGACATTAGGCCCCGCTCATATTTGAAATAAAATCCACAAGAATCAATGAAGGTCACCTATCTACATGACAAAGAAGAGAGGAGAACATGGTTTTGCTTCTTACCAGCAGGCCTAGTTGATTAAAGAAAAGAAAGGAAGAGACTTATCTTCTTTTATTTTCAAACTTAGCTTCATCCACAAAATTTAGGCCCCATATGATCATGGCCAACAGGCATCAGCACATGACTTTGTTTGACAATCTTATTAGCTCAACTTGTATAAATAATCCCTCTTTCATGAGCCTTTTCATCATCAAACACAAAGCATTATCAATTCAGCCATCAAAAGTCTCTAAATTTCTTGTTTTCAATCTTCCGAAAAGAAAATGGCAATGATCAGTACCAAGAAACTCATCAAAATGGTCAGGAGATGGCAGAAGTTTGCAGCCATGCAGAGGAAGAGGATTTTATTTCCAAGAGATGAAAGTTGTAGTTCATCCTCATCGTCTATAATTGAAAAAGGACATTTTGTAGTCTATACAATTGATCAAAGGCGCTTCATGATTCCCTTGGTTTACCTAGAAAATGAAGTCATTAGGCAACTCTTGAACATGTCTGAAGAAGAATTTGGGCTTCCGAGTAGTGGCCCTATTACATTACCTTGTGATTCAGCCTTCATGGACTACATCATTTCACTAATTAAGAAAGGCGTAGCTGCTGGAGATCTTCACAAAGCATTGCTCCTCTCAATTCCTTCATCTTGCTGTTCTACTTCTTTGCACCAAGAAAGTGGAAACCAGCAGATTCTTGTTTGTTGAGTCATAATCAACATGTTAGCTCGAAATAGGTTTTAGATAGGGCATAGACTGAAGGACATAATTGTAAAGCACATCATACAGATTGAATGTTATTTTATCAGAGTAAATTTACCATATCTGCAGCTTCCACTTCTACAATTTGGTTATGAGATGACTCAACAATCTCATCATCGATTAACAACACTTTGTTTATTTCAAGCATTTCACTTACTGCCGTACCTCCTTGATCAAATAATGTTTAAGTGATTGAAAGTTTGACTCTAAGGAGATCAATCAATCAACTATTCTAATCAAAGTATCAAACCTTGCTGAAGTATTGCAGGGCTTGTCTTTTAATTAAGTTATCATCCAGTGTGAAGCAATTAGGTGATAAAACAATATGAGCTAACAAGTCTTGAAATCTAAAGGCAGACACAAGTATGATATTAGAACAACTAAACACATCCTTAAAATTTCTCTTCTTGAAAAATGTACATTAAAAAAAATGATACTTTCTTGGTTCTTGGTTACTTTCTTGGTTATATTTGCTGAAATAAGACCATTTTTTGTTATAGTTAGTACTGTGTAGTTCAACATAGCCCATCTAAGAAAGTATCATTTAGCAGAATAAGAATGGCATCTGTGATAAGTAACAAGAACCAAGTTTCTAATCAGCTTTATCTATACTTATGGCTTTTAAGTTTTTTAGGATGGCCTTGATACCAAGTTATGAGAAGCAATGGAGCCTAATATTTAACAAGTAAAGTGTCTAAATACTAGGATACTAATAGAACATCTTTACGTATCTCGACTACTAAACTTTTGGATGTGAGACTTGCAATAAACTTATATACACACACACACAATATTTGAGCAGAACACAGTGCAAAAGGCTTTTTTTTTTATGTACATTTTTCAAGAAGAGGAATTTTAAGGATGTGTTTAGTTGTTCTAATATCATACTTGTGTCTGCCTTTAGATTACAAGACTTGTTAGCTCATATTGTTTATCACCTAATTGCTTCACACTGGATGATAACTTAATTAAAAGACAAGCCCTGCAATACTTCAGCAAAGTTTGATACTTTGATTAGAATAGTTGATTGATTGATCTCCTTAGAGTCAAACTTTCAATCACTTAGACATTATTTGATCAAGGAAGAACGGCAGTAAGTGAAATGCTTGAAATAAACAAAGTGTTGTTAATCGAGGATTAGATTGTTAAGTCATCTCATAACCAATTGTAGAAGTGGAAGCTGCAGATATGGTAAATTTACTCTGATAAAATAACATTCAATCTGTATGATGTGCTTTACAATTGTGTTCTTCAGTCTATGCCCTATCTAAACACTATTTTGTGCTAGCATGTTGATTATGACTCAACAAACAAGAAGCTGTTGGTTTCCACTTTTTTGGTGCAAAGAAGAAGTTGAACAGCAAGTTGAAGGAATTGAGAGGAGCAATGTTTTGTGAAGATCTCCAGCAGCTACGCGTTTCTTCATGTTGGGCTTTGTGGAGGCTTGTGAGCCGGCCCGACCCATTACTGAAACCCTAGGTTAACTATTTGGTTTTCCTATAAATATGATCCTTGTATTTGTAATTCAAGAGCAGCACAAGTGAAATAAAATCCTCCTGTTACAGTCGTGGAGTAGGGAAACCGAACCACGTTAAATTCTTGTGTGTCCCGTTTGCATTCCGTTTCTCTTTTCTCTAGATTATTTGTGTGTGTTGTGTGTTTAATTCCCAACAATTGGTATCAGAGCGAGGTTTCAACAACACTGTAACACAAATTGTGAGAAATTGTCACCTAGGGTTCTTGTGTGAAGAACTGTGTGCAGGAAGGAGTGTGCCGCCGCCGTTCGCAAGCTACAGCCGTGCAAGACGCCGTTAAGGGAATTGCCGAAGGTGTGTGCGATTTTTTTTGTGGTGCAATATTTCTGACGAAATTACCAAGATCTGAAATTAGTTGTACCGAGTATCTCATTTAGTCCTTTGAGATGACAGAAGATGGGAAGTTCCGAATTGAGAAGTTCGATGGTACAGATTTCAGTTGGTGGAAGATGCAGATTGAAGATTTGCTGGTTCAGAAAGATTTGGACGTAGTGTTGGGTGACAAGCAAGGAAAATTGTCTGATGCAGAGTGGGCAGTTTTGGATCGGAAAGCTATGTCAGTTATCCGACTCTCGTTGACCAAGAATGTTGCGTTCAACATTCTTAAGGAGAAGACAGCGAAAGGCATCTTGGAAGCCTTGTCTAACATGTACGAGAAGCCATCTGCAGCAAACAAAATTTTTCTGATTAGAGAGTTGGTGAACACAAAGATGAAGGAAGGCAGTTCAGTTACCGAGCACATCAACTCATTGAATTCGATCTTAGCCAGACTTTTGTCAGTTGGCATTAAGTTCGATGATGAAGTTCAAGCTTTACTACTGTTATCATCATTGCCTGACAGTTGGTCCGGAACGGTTACAGCAGTTGCCAGTTCAGTGGGACCTAATGGATTCACCTTTGAGAAGATTCGTGATCTCGTTCTTGGCGAGGATGTCAGAAGAAGGAGTTCTGGAGAATCATCAGGTGATATGCTAAACGTCGTCAGAGACAGAGGAAATAACAGAGGTAGTGGGAGCAGGAACCGAAGAAGGAGTCAGTCGAAGGCTCGGGATGGCTCAGGTGTAACATGTTGGAACTGCAAGGAGGTGGGGCATTTCAGGAATCAATGCCAGAAAGACAAACAAGTCAACATTGCAAAAGACAGCGCCGACGAGGATTTGTTTATCTGTTGCGCGGAGAGCAATGTGGATTCCTGGGTCATGGATTCTGGTGCTTCTTTTCACGCTACCCACAGCAGTGAAGCACTGCAGAATCTGGTTATTGGAGACTTTGGAAAGGTAAGGCTTGCAGACGATAGAGCTCTTGATGTTACGGGCATGGGTGACATGGTGCTGAAGACGCCAGTCGGTTTCTGGACCTTGAAGGATGTCAGAGTTGTTCCAAGCTTGACGAAAAGTTTGATTTCTGTTAGGCAGTTGGATGAACAGGGACATCATGTGAAGTTCGGAAATGGGCAGTGGAAGGTCGTGAGGGGCAATCTTGTCATGGCTCGTGGAACAAAAAGAGGATCGTTGTATATTGTCGGATTACCGTCTGAGGGAGTGACCGTCCCAGTTCAGAAGAAAAACAAAGTCCGGTTCACAGAATCTCGTGGGCAGAAGAAGGTTGTCTTTGCAAGAAAGAAACCCAGAGCCACAGGTCAGATTCAGGATGAACGAGCAAGGAAAGGTTCAGGAAGACCAGTCAGAGGCGTTTGTGGCAGTGGGAGCACCAGCCGTGCTTCAGCCAAGGCTCCTAGAAGACAGTGGGTCAAGAGAACCAGTATTCCAGCTGTTGATACGTCTCCAGAAAATATCTTGCTGAGTATGGAGAGTGTTTGTTCTCAGGGAGTTCTAGGATCCGGCAGTTCGTGTCTCAAGTGGGAGCCGGTAGGGACCGAGGACGAGTCAAGGGCAGTTTCAGCCGTGACTGATGTGTTGAAGCTTCGGGGAGCTTCAACGGGCCTTTCAGTTGACTGATGAGAAGGCCGCTGTAGCAGGAGAGAGTTGAAAAAGATTACTAGACATACAAGTGTTCTAAGTGGATGGCAGTTGAAATTCTTCAAGCCTCCAAGTGGGAGATTGTTGGGCTTTGTGGAGGCTTGTGAGCTGGCCCGACCCATTACTGAAACCCTAGGTTAACTATTTGGTTTTCCTATAAATATGATCCTTGTATTTGTAATTCAAGAGCAGCACAAGTGAAATAAAATCCTCCTGTTACAGTCGTGGAGTAGGGAAACCGAACCACGTTAAATTCTTGTGTGTCCCGTTTGCATTCCGTTTCTCTTTTCTCTAGATTATTTGTGTGTGTTGTGTGTTTAATTCCCAAAAGATACCAATGTTGGGTGGTCTTGGGCCTTCTCAACCCAAAAGCTAGCTCAAAGGTTAAGGCTTTCCCTCACACTTATAAATTGACCACCAGCCCCTTCCACTACCGATGTGGGATAAACTCAACAATCTCCCCCTTCACACATCGGGCCTTGGGCTGGAGAGAAGTGAGAACGACAACCCAGTTCTCCCGGTGGGCCGAGACTTGTTGACAACCTGGGCTCTGATACCAATGTTGGGTGGTCTTGGGCCTTCTCAACCCAAAAGCTAGCTCAAAGGTTAAGGCTTTCCCTCACACTTATAAATTGACCACCAGCCCCTTCCACTACCGATGTGGGATAAACTCAACACTTCATTAGTGAAATGATGTAGTCCATGAAGGCTGAATCACAAGGTAATGTAATAGGGCCACTACTCGGAAGCCCAAATTCTTCTTCAGACATGTTCAAGAGTTGCCTAATGACTTCATTTTCTAGGTAAACCAAGGGAATCATGAAGTGCCTTTGATCAATTGTATAGACTACAAAATGTCCCTTTTCAATTATAGACGATGAGGATGAACTACAACTTGTTGGGAATAAATCCGTAACAGAAATAATATTTGCGGTAATAAAGGCAACAAATGCGGAACACAACAATGCGGTTAATCAACGAAAATAAAAGAGAAATAATGACACCAAGATTTTACGTGGAAACCCTCCTAAATAAGGGAAAAACCACGACCCGAGAGGAGCAACGAATATCACTATAGTAAGGATTTTACACTTGTATGTCTGAGTAAAACTCCAAAGACCACTACACATTCAAAAGAAATAACACTCTTTTGATTTTTCCACCTCACTACAATATCGCTCACACTCTCTATTTTTCCTCACAGATTATTTTCTTTTGTGATGCCTCACTCTTCTTTTCTCTCCTTTGTAATTCTTTTTGGTGTACTTAGAATGAAGAATTCTCCTCCCTTTTATAGAGAACAAATACACTACCCTCCAAATGTGCTATAGAAGAAAAACATTTTTTTTCTTCTTCATAGCTTACCTACTCTACCAAACTTTGAAATTGGCACAAAACAAGTTTTTCTTCTTCATAGATTACCAACTCTACCAAACTTTGAAATTGGCACAAAGTTATTCAAAGTTTGGCACACGGGGATGGACCTCACAATCTCCCCCTCCAGACCCATGCACCTGAAGGAGGTAGCTCCAGGTTTCTAGCTTGAGTACATGCCGACAAGTTCTTTGCATAGCTCAAACTTGTCCTTTGATACCACCTTGGTCAGCATATCTGAAGGGTTTTCAGTAGTAGGGATCTTCATGACCTGCATAGATCCGTCCTCTATCTTTTCACGAATCCAGTGATATCTCACGTCGATATGCTTTGTCCTTGCATGATACATGGTGTTCTTGCTCAAGTCTATTGCACTCTGACTGTCACAATAGACGACATACTCCTTCTGATGCAATCCAAGTTCTTGAAGAAATCGTTTCAGCCATACCATCTCTTTGCCAGCTTCAGTAGCTGCAATATATTCTGCCTCAGTTGTAGAGAGTGCGACACACTTCTGCAACTTTGACTGCCATGATATAGCTCCCCCTGAAAATGTAAACAAATATCCAGTAGTGGATTTTCTATTATCGAGGTCACCTGCCATATCAGCATCAGTATAGCCTTTCAAGATTGGATCAGATCCTTTAAAACACAAGCAATCTCTTGTGGTACCTCTTAGGTACCTGAGTATCCACTTAACTGCCTCCCAGTGTTCTTTTCCAGGATTTTCAAGGAATCTGCTAACAACACCAACTGCATGAGCAATATCAGGTCTGGTACACACCATCGCATACATCAAACTCCCCACTGCTGAAGAATAAGGAATTTTAGCCATTCCCTCTTTCTCCTCTTTTGTTGTAGGACACATCTGTTTGCTCAACTTCAGATGACTCGCAAGAGGCGTGCTAACAGGTTTAGCACTCTTCATGTTGAAGCGTTCTAGTACACGTTCAATGTACTTCTCTTGAGATAGCCACAACTTTCTTTTTGTTCGTTCTCGAACAATCTTCATCCCTAGAATTTGTTGTGCTGGGCCCAAGTCTTTCATGTCAAATGACTTGGACAAATCTTTCTTCAACTTTGCAATCAGCTCTTTGTCTTGTCCTACAATTAACATGTCATCCACATATAACAACAAAATAATAAAATTGTTGTCAGAAAATCTTTTGAAGTATACACATGGATCAGAATAGGTCTTTGTGTACGTTTGACTTTTCATGAAAGAGTCAAACTTTTTGTACCATTGCCTTGGGGCCTGTTTCAACCCATAAAGACTCTTATTCAATTTGCACACCATGTGTTTCCTTCCAGATACTTCAAATCCCTCTGGTTGCTCCATATAAATCTCTTCTTCCAAATCTCCGTGAAGAAATGCAGTTTTCACGTCCAATTGCTCCACTTCAAGATCTAGACTAGCTGCTATGCTCAAAATAGTTCGAATAGAAGTCATTTTGACAACAGGTGAAAAAATTTCATCAAAATCAATACCTTTCTTTTGTTCGAAGCCTTTTACAACCAATCGAGCTTTGTACCTCACCAACTTGCCATTTCCATCTTTCTTGAGTTTAAAGACCCACTTGCACTTAAGTGGTCTTTTTCCTTTTGGAAGTTCAACTAGCTGGTATGTGCCATTTTTCTGTAGAGATCCCATCTCTTCGTGCATGGCTTTCATCCATTGGCTCTTTTCTGGATGAGACAACACCTCCTTAAGACTTTCTGGCTCACCTTCATCATTGATAAGGACATACTCTGAGGAAGGGTATTTGGTTGATTCTACCCTTTGTCTTTCTGATCTCCTCAGAGGTTGAGATTGTTCTTCTTCTGGGTACTCCATTTGCTCGGTATTATCACCAAGTTGCTCCCCCTGCTCAACAATCTCATCGGGTTGCTCTTCATGCTCAGCAACTTCATCAATCATACTTTCTGCACTTATGGGATGGTTAGAAGAAGAAGGAATGGTAACAAGATTAGGGACTATACCATTCTTTTTCTTGGCCTTCTCGGATAGATCATCAGCAGTTCCAACTTCACTTTCTCGAAAGATTACATCTCTACTTCTGATGACCTTCTTCTTCACAAGATCCCATAGTCTGTACCCGAACTCTTCATCTCCATATCCGATGAATATGCAAGGAACTGATTTATCATCTAGCTTGGTTCTTTGCTCCTTCGGTACATGTGCAAAAGCTTTGCAACCGAACACCTTTAGGTGCGAGTAAGACATCTCTTTGTTGGTCCAAACTCTCTCCGGAATGTCAAACTCCAACGGAACTGATGGACTACGATTGATAAGATAACACGCTGTCCGAACTGCTTCACCCCAGAATGTCTTGGGTAATTTAGCCATTCTGAGCATGCTTCTCACCTTCTCAACAATGGTGCGATTCATTCTCTCAGCTACACCATTGTGTTGTGGGGTTCCAGGAACTGTCTTTTCATGTCTGATTCCATGGTTTGAACAGTACTCTTCAAATTCTCTTGAAGTGTACTCACCTCCATTGTCGGTTCGGAGACGTTTTAGCTTTCGACCTGTCTCTCTTTCTATCAGAGCATGAAACTTTTGAAATACTTGAAACACCTGATCTTTGGTTCTCAAGATATAAACCCACAATTTTCGAGAAGCGTCATCAATAAAGGTAACAAAGTATTTATTACCTCCTATCGATTCTATCTCCATTGGACCACAAACATCAGAATATACCAAATCAAGTATATTCGACTTTCTTTCAGATGATGTCTTAAATGAGACTCTATGTTGTTTACCAAATAAGCAGTAGTTACAGGGTTTTATCGTTGTACCTTTGGGAAAAGAGATGAGTGACTTTTTGGAAAGAATTTGCAATCCTTTCTCGCTCATATGACCCATTCTTTTATGCCATAAATCTGCAGAATTTTCTTCGTGAGCCGCATTTAATTCACCTTGGCATATTTCTGCATTTGTCCTGTATAACGTGCCACGAGCAACTCCTTTTGCAATCACCAATGCCCCTTTGGTGAGTCTCCATTTTTTATTTGCAAAGTAGTTCTCATATCCATCTTGGTCCAAAGCAATTCCCGAGATCAAGTTCATCCGCAAATCAGGTACGTGGCGCACATCTTTCAACACTAATGTGCATCCAACATTTGTTTTTAAGCAAATGTCTCCGATCCCCGCAATCTTTGAGTAACTTGTGTTACCCATTTTCACATTGCCATAATCACCGGCTACATATCTGCAAAAAAGATCTCTTACCGGTGTGGCATGATAAGATGCTGCTGTGTCGACCACCCATTCTGACTCTATACCTGCCAAGTGCATGCATTCTTCTTCCTCATTTATGAGGAGAACAACATCGTCATTATTTTGCACCATGGCAGCTGTGTTGTCATCATTCTTTTGGCCGCTGCTTTCCCCTTTGCCCCTTTTTAGATTTGGACAATCTCTTTTGAAGTGTCCTGGTTGATCGCAATTGTAGCAATTTCTGGCCTTTGATTTTGATCGGACCTTGGACTTTCCACGAGCTCCGGATCTACCATAGTTACTTGAGCTCCTTTGGTAACTTCTGCCTCTACTTTCCGTGATGAGAGCCTGTCCGTGATTTTCAGGCCTTTTTCTCATCTTCTCATTAAGCAAAAGGGCTGATGTGACATCCTTCAACTCAATAGAGTCCTTACCATGTAAAATGGTTGTTGATAAAGTATCGTAGGAAGATGGCAACGAGTTTAGGAGCACTATGGCTTTATCTTCATCCTCGATCTTTACTCCGAGGTTTGCTAGCTGCGTGATTAGTCCATTAAGTACATTTAAATGAGACAAAAAATTTGTACCTTCATCCATATGTAGTGCATATAACTGTTTCTTTAGGTACAATTTATTTGTCAGCGTTTTGGACATGTATAGATTTTCTAACTTTGTCCAAATGCCACATGCACTCTCTTCATCGACGATGTTATTAACTACATCATCTGTTAAGTGCAATCTGATTGCACTAGCAGCCTTTTCATCCAATTCTTCCCAATCCTCAAGTTTCATGGATTCGGGCTTTTTGGATTTGCCGCCTAGTGCCTTATGCAAACCCTGTTGGATGAGCAAGTCTTTCATCCTTCTCTGCCACATTGAGAAACCGCTATCACCGTTGAATTTTGCTACCTCGTACTTTACTCCAGACATTTTTTTTATTGAGTATAGTACAATGAGCTGCAAAAAATATTTCTGTAAATGAGCAGAACCTGTGCTCTGATACCAATTGTTGGGAATAAATCCGTAACAGAAATAATATTTGCGGTAATAAAGGTAACAAATGCGGAACACAACAATGCGGTTAATCAACGAGAATAAAAGAGAAATAATGACACCAAGATTTTACGTGGAAACCCTCCTAAATAAGGGAAAAACCACGACCCGAGAGGAGCAACGAATATCACTATAGTAAGGATTTTACACTTGTATGTCTGAGTAAAACTCCAAAGACCACTACACATTCAAAAGAAATAACACTCTTTTGATTTTTCCACCTCACTACAATATCGCTCACACTCTCTATTTTTCCTCACAGATTATTTTCTTTTGTGATGCCTCACTCTTCTTTTCTCTCCTTTGTAATTCTTTTTGGTGTACTTAGAATGAAGAATTCTCCTCCCTTTTATAGAGAACAAATACACTACCCTCCAAATGTGCTATAGAAGAAAAACATTTTTTTTCTTCTTCATAGCTTACCTACTCTACCAAACTTTGAAATTGGCACAAAACAAGTTTTTCTTCTTCATAGATTATCAACTCTACCAAATTTTGAAATTGGCACAAAGTTATTCAAAGTTTGGCACATGGGGTTGGACCTCACACAACTGTCATCTCTTGGAAATAAAATCCTCTTCCTCTGCATGGCTGCAAACTTATGCCATCTCCTGACCATTTTGATGAGTTTCTTGGTACTGATCATTGCCATTTTCTTTTCGGATGATTGAAAACAAGAAATTTAGAGACCTTTGATGGCTGAATTGATACTTCTTATGTTTGATGATGAAAAGGCTCATGAAGAGGGATTATTTATACAAGTTGAGCTAATAAGCTTGTCAAACAAAGTCATGTGCTGATGCCTGTTGGCCATGATCATATGGGGCCTAAATTTTGTGGATGAAGCTAAGTTTGAAAATAAAGGAAGATAAGTCTCTTCCTTTCTTTTCTTTAATCAACTAGGCCTACTGGTAAGAAGCAACACCATGTTCTGCTCTCTTCTTTGTCATGTAGATAGGTGACCTTCATTGATTCTTGTGGATTTTATTTCAAATATAAGCGGGGCCTAATGTCGTTCTTCTACAAATTTATTGTGAATACTTGATAATAATAGAGTAAGCAAAACCATGTGCCAGTGTTTCTCACAATTGGCCACCAAATTCTCTTCACCATTACTTACCACTAACTTTGTATATATACACATACACAGAAAGGTTTTTACACAAACCACAAATCTCAACTGCTGTGTATTTCTCAAAGTCCTTTATTCTTTCTTTTAAGTTATCATTTGAAGTTACAAAAGTATCTCACTATGGGTATCAAAATGAGTCCCCTTATTCAAGGTACTAAAATCTTGAGCAGGTTTTCAAATTTCGGAGGTGTTCCCAAAGGACATTGTGCAGTGTATGTAGGAGAGAGCCAGAAGAAGAGATTCGTTGTGCCAATATCTTACTTGAGCCAGCCTTTATTTCAAGAATTGTTAGCTCAAGCTGAAGAACATTTTGGGTTCAATCATCCAATGGGTGGTCTCACAATACCTTGCAAAGAGGACGTGTTTGTTCATCTCACTTCACACTTGAGGAGATCATGAATTCTCCTGCACATTAAATTTTGTAAAGTAGTTATAGGACTTAGATATTAGAAAGAGGAAAATTCACTGTATAGTACAGAAACACAAGAATAAAGAAAAATATTTCATGATCAATTTATGAATAGCAAACGTTCTACTTCTGATTAATCCTTTTTCAAAATATTTTCCTAAACAATTCTTTCTAATCTTTATGCTGAACAAAGTAACTACGAACAACAGTTCCAATAACTCACTGGAAATTACATAATGTACATATGCTTAAAATTGCCTAATCTTTTAAGGGTCTCCTTGTTTCCAAGTCATGAGAAGCAACGAGGCCGCCTGTATTGTTCTTCAACAAGTATAACTGTTAAACCAAACATGACACAGAGTTGTCAAAATTAAACTCTTAGAGCCAATGCGTACTTAAGTGAGAAGGTTTAGCTGGTATAGTTAACAGTACGTCTTGTGTTGCAGTAAATTCGGGATTTTATAGAATGTACTAGTTTTAGCTGGTACTTCTGTAAGTGAAATACTTGCCATAAACAATGTGGTGTTAATATATATAAGATGTACCAATAGAGGATTATATTGTTAAGTCTTCTCATAACCAAATGTAAAAGTGATAGCAGTGGATATGGTAAATTTTCTGTGATAAAATAATATTCATTAAACTGTATGATGTGCTTTACAATAATGTTCATCAGTGTATGCCCTATCTAAAAAACTATTTTCAGCTAGAATGTTGATTCTGACTCAACAAACAAGAAGCTGTTGGATTCCACTTTCTTGGTGCAAAGAAGAAGTCGAACAGCAAGAAGAAGGAATTGATAGGAGCAAAGCTTTGTGAAGATCTCCAGCAGTTATGCCTTTCTTGATTAGCAAAATGATGTAGTCCATGAAGACTGAATCACAGGGTAATGTAATAGGACCACCACTCGGAAGCCCAAATTCTTCTTCAGACATGTTCAAGAGTTGCCTAATGATCTCATTTTCAAGGTAAACCAATGGAACGACAAAGCGAACTTGATCAGCTGTATATACTACAAAATGGCCTTTTTCAACTATAGACGATGAAGACGTACTGCAATTGTCTGCATCACTACCATTTCTTGGAAATGAAATCCTCTTCCTCTGCATGGCTGCAAACTTCTGCCATTTCCTAGCCATTTTGATGAGTTTCTTGGTACTGATCATTGCCATTTTCTTTTCGGAAGATTGAAAACAAGAAATTTAGAGACCTTTGATGGCTGAATTGATAATGCTTGTGTTTGATGATGAAAAGGCTCATGAAAGAGGGCTTATTTATACAAGAAGAGCTGATAAGTTTGTTAGGCAAAACCATGTGCTAATGCCTGTTAGCCATGTTGATATGGGGACTAAAATTTGTGGATGAAGCTAAGTTTGAAAACAGAAGAAGATAAGTTTATTATTGGTATTGCTCAGCAATGCCAATAATTTGAGACAATTAAATGAACAATTGCAGGTGAGAAGCAAAACCATGTTCTGCTCTCTTCTTTGTCATGTAGATAGGTGATCTTTAGATATCCATCTTGGCATCAACTCCATTGGGGCCTAGTGTTGTTCTTCAACAAAGCCATGTGGAACTTCATGTGCCATTGTCTCTCACCAGTGGCCATTAAATTTTGATATGAAGCTTACCACTAACTTTGTATATATACACGTATATAGAAATCATTTTATGCAAAAACACAATACTCATTGGTGTGTGCTTCTCAAAATCCTTTGAACTCATCATCTGAAGTTAAATAAAGTATCTCACTATGGCTATCAAACTGATCAGTCCCCTTGTTCAAGGTACTAGAATCTTGAGGAGGTTTTCAAATTCCGGAGGTGTTCCAAAAGGTCATTGTGCAGTATATGTAGGAGAGAGCCAGAAGAAGAGATTCATCGTGCCTATATCATACTTGAGCCAGCCTTCGTTTCAAGACTTGTTAACTCAAGCTGAAGAACAGTTTGGCTTCGATCATCCAATGGGCGGTCTCACAATACCTTGCAAAGAGGATGTATTTGTTGATCTCACATCTCGTTTGAGACGATAAATTGCATCAAAGTGCAAATTCTCTTGCACAGAAATTTTGTAAAGTAGCAGTACGACTTAGAGAGGAACTTTTATTGTATAGTTCAGAAACACAAGAATCTATAGAAGTTGTTTCCATGATCAATTTATGAATAGCAGAAGTGTTATTTCTAATTAATCTCTCCCTTATTGTTTTTGAAGTTTATCTGCTAAACAAAATAATTAAGCCTCCATATACAACAGTTTCACTTGTGTGGTGCAAACTAGCACATTCAAGAAAGTATAATTTAGCAGAATAAGAATGGCATCTGTTATAAGTAACAAGAAATTACGTTGCGGAACCAAGTCATCTGGTTTATCATAGTCTTGAGGCATTAAATTTTGTAGGATGCCCTTAATGCGAACTTTGAGAAGCAATGAGGCCTACCATATACTTGGATAAACTTTTGGATCCATAAACTTATATATACACAGTGCAAAAAGTTTTACTTGTTCATTCTTGTATCACCTAATTTCTTCTGAAGACAAGTCCTGCAATACTTCAGATGCCGTTGTCTCTCATCTCTGACACCCTAATGCAGATACTTCAGGAAAGCCTTATTGGAACATAATAATGCATATACATAGAAGGAGGCATTGTTGGTTGATTTAGACCTTATTCAATCAAGAAGGTACTTCTGTAAGTGAAATACTTGCCATAAACAATGTGGTGTTAATATATATAAGAGGTACCAATAGAGGATTATATTGTTAAGTCTTCTCACAACCAAATGTAAAAGTGAAAGCAGTGGATATGGTAAATTTTCTGTGATAAAATAATATTCATTAAACTGTATGATGCGCTTTATAATAGTGTTCATCAGTGTATGCCCTATCTAAAAAACTATTTACAGCTAGAATGTTGATTATGACTCAACAAACAAGAAGCTGTTGGATTCCACTTTCTTGGTGCAAAGAAGAAGTCGAACAGCAAGAAGAAGGAATTGATAGGAGCAAAGCTTTGTGAAGATCTCCAGCAGTTATGCCTTTCTTGATTAGCAAAATAATGTAGTCCATGAAGGCTGAATCACAGGGTAATGTAATAGGACCGCCACTCGGCAGCCCAAATTCTTCTTCAGACATGTTCAAGAGTTGCCTAATGATCTCATTTTCAAGGTAAACCAATGAAATGACAAATCGCGCTTGATCGACTGTATATACTACAAAATGGCCTTTTTCAACTGTAGAAGATGAAGCCGTACGTACTGCAACTGTCTGCATCGCTAACATTTCTTGGAAACGAAATCCTTTTCCTCTGCATGGCTGCAAATTTCTGCCATTTCCTAGCCATTTTGATGAGTTTCTTGGTACTAATCATTGTCATTTTCTTTTCTAGTAGATGAAAACAAGAAATTAATTAGAGACGTTTGATGGCTGATTGATAATGCTTGTGTTTGATGATGAAAGAGTTCAAGAAAGAGGGATTATTTATACAAGTTGAACTGATAAGTTTGTTAGGCAAATCCATGTGCTGATGCCTGTTCGCCACGTTCATATGGGGCCTTAAAATTTGTGGATGAATCTAAGTTGAAAACAAAAGAAGATAAGTTTCTTCCTTTGTTATATTTAATCAACTAGGCCTACTTGGTATTTCTTAGAAAAACCATGTTGTGCTCTCTTCTTTGTCATGTAGATAGGTGACCTCATCAATCCTTGTGGATTTTATTTCAAATAAACGCGGGGCCTAATGTTGTTCTTCTACATATTTATTGTTGATAATGATAGAGTAAGCAAAACCATGTGAAGTTTCATGTGCCATTGTCTCTCACCAGTGGCCACCAAATTCTCTTCATCATTAAATTTGGATATGAAACTTACCACTAAATTTGTTTATATACATATATAAAGAAAGTTTTTTATGCAATACACAAGTCTCAGTTGCTGTCTATGGGTACCAAAATGATTTCCCTTATTCAAGATACTGGAATCTTGAGGTTTTCAAATTCTGGAGATGTTGCCAAAGGTCATTGTACAGTATATGTAGGAGACAGAAAAATGTTTTTTAGGCAAGTAATTAAACACCTGTATGCAATCCAAGAAAGTGTCATTCAGCGGAATAAGAATTGACAGTTGCACTAACTAACAATAAATTACATATACTAAATAGTTGAGCAGAAAACAATGTACATATGGTGGTTAAATTGCTTATCTACTTAAGGGTGTCCTTGATTCTAAGTCACGAGAAGCAACGAGGACACCTACTATTGTTCTTCAACAAGTTTAACCGTTAAATGTCTGAATACTTAATTTTTTTCTTGACAGATAAACTTCTTGATGTGAGATTCTCCATTAACTAGCATATACAAAATATTTTAGGAGAACACAATGCAAGAAGCTTTCCTTTTCTGTGTATTTCTCAAAATAATTGTTTTTTTTTGTATGTTCTTAGTTCATCATTTAGAATTAATCTTGAATGAATGAGAATCAAAATGAATCCACTTTGAATGAAGAGTCAATATCTTAGTGGTGTTAATACATAAGAGGTACCAAACGAAGATTAGATTGTTAAGTCTTCTCATAACCAAATGTAAAAGACAAAGCCGTGGATATGGTAAATTTTCTCTGATTAAATAATATTCATCAAACTGTATGATGTGCTTTACAATAATGTTCATCAGTGTATGCCCTGTCTAAAAAACTATTTACAGCTAGCATGTTTTATGACTCAACAAACAAGAAGCTGCTGGTTTCCACTTTCTCGGTACAAAGAAGAAGTCGAACAGCAACTAGTAGGAATTGATAGGACCAATACTTTGTGAAGATCTCCTGCAGTTACGCCTTTCCTTATTAGCGAAATGATATAGTCCATGAAGGCTGAATCACAAGGTAATGTAATAGGACCACCACTCGGCAGCCCAAATTCTTCTTCAGACATGTTCAAGAGTTGCCTAATGATCTCATTTTCAAGGTAAACCAATGGAATGACAAAGCGTGCTTGATCGGCTGTGTATACTACAAAATGTCCCTTTTCAACTATAGACGATGAAGACGTACTACAACTATCTGCATCGCTAACATTTCTTACAAATGAAATCCTCTTCCTCTGCATGGCTGCAAACTTCTGCCATTTCCTAGCCATTTTGATGAGTTTTTTGGTACTAATCATCGCCATATCTTTTCCGGAAGATTGAAAATAAGAAATTTAGAGACCTTTGATGGTTGAATTGATAATGCTTGTGTTCGATGATGAAAAGGCTCATGAAAGAGGGCTTATTTATACAAGAATAGCTGATAAGTTTGTTAGACAAAACCATGTGCTAGTGCCTGTTAGCCATGTTGATATGGGGCCTAAAATTTGTGGATGAAGCTAAGTTTGAAAACAAAAGAAGATAAGTTTGTTATTGGTATTTCTCAGCGATGTCAATAATTTGAGACAATTAAATGAACAATTGCAGGTGAGAAGCAAAACCATGTTCTGCTCTCTTCTTTGTCATGTAGATTGGTGACCTTTAGATATCCATCTTGGCATCAACTCCATTGGGGCCTAGTGTTGTTCTTCAACAAAGCCATGTGGAACTTCATGTGCCATTGTCTCTCACCAGTGGCCATTAAATTTTGACATGAAGCTTACCACTAACTTTGTATATATACACATACATAGAAATCATTTTATGCATAACACAAGTCTCATTGTTGTTTGCTTCTCAAAATCCTTTGAACTCATCATCAGAAGTTAAATAAAGTATCTCACTATGGCTATCAAACTGATCAGTCCCCTTGTTCAAGGTACTAGAATCTTGAGGAGGTTTTCAAATTCCGGAGGTGTTCCAAAAGGACATTGTGCAGTATATGTAGGAGAGAGCCAGAAGAAAAGATTCATCGTGCCTATATCATACTTGAGCCAGCCTTCGTTTCAAGACTTGTTAACTCAAGCTGAAGAACAGTTTGGCTTCGATCATCCAATGGGCGGTCTCACAATACCTTGCAAAGAGGATGTATTTGTTGATCTCACATCCCGTTTGAAACGATAAATTGCATCAAAGTGCAAATTCTCTTGCACAGAAATTTTGTAAAGTAGTAGTAGGACTTAGAGAGGAACTTTTATTGTATAGTTCAGAAACACAAGAATCTATAGAAGTTGTTTCCATGATCAATTTATGAATAGCAGAAGTGCTATTTCTAATTAATCTCTCCCTTATTTTTTTAAAAGTTTATCTGCTAAACAAAATAATTAAGCCTCCACATACAACAGTTTCACTTGTGTGGTGCAAACTTGCACATCCAAGAAAGTATAATTTAGCAGAATAAGAATGGCATCTGTGATAAGTAGCAAGAAATTACGTTGCGGAACCAAGTCATCTGGTTTATCATAGACTTGAGGCGTTAAATGTTGTAGGATGCCCTTAATGCCAAGTATGAGAAGCAATGAGGCCTACCATATACTTGGATAAACTTTTGGATCCATAAACTTATACATACACAGTGCAAAAAGTTTTACTTGTTCATTCTTATATCACCTAATTGCTTCTGAAGACAAGTCCTGCGATACTTCAGATGCCATTGTCTCTTATATCTGACACCTAATGCAGATACTTCAGGAAAGCCTTATTGGAACATACTAATGCATATACATAGAAGGAGGCATTGTTGGTTGATTTAGACCTTATTCGATGAAGGAGGTACCGCAGTTAAGTGAAATGCTTGCAATAATCAAAGTGGTGTTAATACATAAGTGGTACCAATTCAGGATTAGATTGTCAAGTCTTCTCATAACCAAATGTAAAAGTGAAAACAGTGGATATAGACATATAGTAAATTTTCTCTGATACAATAATATTCAATCAGTATGATGTGCTTTACAATTGTGTTCCTAAACTAGAATGTAATTAAAAAATGTTGTGATTATGACTCAACAAACAAGAAGCTGTTGGTTTCCACTTTCTCGGTGCAAAGAAGATGTCGAACAGCAACTAGAAGGAATTGATAGGAGCAACGCTTTGTGAAGATCTCCTGCAGTTACGCCTCTGCTTATTAACGAAATGATATAGTCCATGAAGGCTGAATCACAAGGTAATGTAATAGGACCACCACTCGGCAGCCCAAATTCTTCTTCAGACATGTTCAAGAGTTGCCTAATGACTTCATTTTCAAGGTAAGCCAATGGAATGACAAAGCGTGCTTGATCGGCTGTGTATACTACAAAATGTCCTTTTTCAACTATAGACGATGAAGACGTACTACAACTATCTGCATCGCTAACATTCCTTACAAACGAAATCCTCTTCCTCTGCATTGCTGCAAACTTCTGCCATATCCTAGCCATTTTGATGAGTTTCTTGGTACTAATCATTGCCATTTTCTTTTCGGAATATTGGATATAAGAAATTTAGAGACGTTTGGTGGCTGAACTGATAACGCTTGTGTTTGATGATGAAAAGGCTCATGAAAGAGGGCTTATTTATACAAGTTGAGCTGATAAGTTTGTTAGGCAAAGGCATGTGCTGATGCCTGTTGGCCATGATAATATGGGGCCTAAATTTTGTGGATGAAGCTAAGTTTGAAAGTAAAAGATGATAAAGTTTTTTCTTTCTTCTCAGCAATGCCAATAGAAGCAAAACCATGTTCTGTTCTCAATCTTTGTCATGTAGATAGGTGACCTTTAGATTTCCATCTTGGCTACAAAAAACATGTGCCATTGTCACCAATTTCTTTGACTACCACTAAATATTTGGATATGAAACTTGTATATATATGCACACTGGTCTTCATTCTTTCTTTAGGTCTTTGTATAAAATTTTAAGTTACAAAGCTGACTAAACCAAATATTTAATACAATTTGCTAAAAGGCATGCCACAACTTAATTAGCCCTTAAAAATTAGCATAATACATAAATATGTCATTTAACTTGATATCATTTCATATTTATGTCCTCCAGCTTTGTGTATGCACAAGTAGATACTTAAACTTGTATAAAATTGAACAAATAGACACAAACGTCTAACATGACATCCTACACCAAAATTTGTGTTCTACGTGTATTGTGATATGTAGATTCGTGTATCTATTTGTTTAACTTAATACAATGCATATTTGTGCATATTCAAAGTTGGAAGAGATAAATATAAAATAAGGTTAAGTTAAATTGTATGTTTATTTATATATTATGCCTAATACATATATTGGACCTTAAACTTGACTTCAAATTATAACTTTGACCTCCAACTTTCATAATGCACAGACAAACACCTTAACTATCCAACTTTTAAATAAATAAACACACGAGTCCTACATGGCACAATACACGTAGGACAAAAAATAACATGTAGAATGACATATAGGACATTTGTGTCTATTTGTTCAACTTTGTAAAAGTTTAAATGTCTATTTGTGCACATCCAAAGTTGAAGAGCATAAATATAATTTGAAGTCAAGTTTAAGGCATATTTATATAGTATGCCTAAAAATTTCATTCACATGACAATTGACTTATTATATACGAGGCTTGTTTTTTTCTTTAATAAATAATTCAAGTAGAAAATTTTTACACTTTATAGTTCACGTTAAAAATTCACAAAAAAAAGAACTCATACTTTGGATATATTTTTACCTAGTATTTGTATTTAATACTACAAAAATATAGTATTTTTTTCGTAAAGCAAAAATTTACTTAGTCAACGCATGTAATTAATTATAAGCAGCCGCCCAAATAGTATTTACTTTTTAGTCAAAAAGAAAATATAATCTTCAAATTGAGCTGAAAAACCAGAAAAAAATAAGAGGCAATCGGAAAAATGGCCGCCGGCACGGCAAATCTATCGGAAAAAATGGTGCATCCGGCCGTAAAACCTTTATCTGACCTGCTTGGTACTTGGAAAGGTGAAGGCGAAGGCTTTTTTCCTACAATTTCTTCCTTCAATTACTCCGAAGAACTCCAATTTACTCACTCTCCCAACAAGGTTAGGTCCCGAATAATTCCTCATTTTGTTCGTCTGATTTTGATTTTGATACGAAATATAAGAAATTGAACAAGATTTTTTGAATTTTGTAGTCTTAAATTAAAATTACGTAGAATATAATGGAATGTGCGTGTAAAGTTAGATTTAAAGAGTTGTAAAAAAAGGAAAGGTATATTTTTTAAATGGAAAAAAGATAAGTAAGATAAATAAATTAAAATCGAAAGAGTATTTTATTGAAAATTTTTAGTGATTATATTGTAGAAATTTTAGTGATTTTTTTTATTTATTTACATTTCCTATGTCCTAATTTGTGTGGTTCCGTTTTGGTATGTTTATGAAAAAGGGCCGATTGTTATATTTAGAAATAATTTAATTTTAAATTTCTCGTTTTAGGACTAGAAGGGGGAATGTATACAGAAAAGACGGTACTTTTAGTATCAGCAAGTGATTAGGTAATGATTTAGTGAGTTCTTTTTAGCCCGATGAACTCTTGGCACCGTCACATAATTATTTATGGCTTGTTTTAGATCATAAGTTTCTAATTTGTTTGTTAAAACTCTATGCCTAGTCAAATGGTGTTATAGAAATGGGACGGAGGGAGTATTATATGTATACTAGTTCCCGCAACGTGCATCGCACGTTTGTCCCCTAATTGATATTAGAAAATTTTAATTTATATAGCTAATTTTAAATCTAAGTCCTTTCATATGTAAGTTTAATATAAGAATATAACTCTGCACAAAATATAACATGAAAATATTGTGTTAGATATTGGAGATTTGATATATTAAATACTTCATGAAAAATAAATATTTTATTTTATCAGAGGAATTAATATATTTAATAGCTAAACACATAAGTTTTAATAATCAAAAAAGAAATTGTCTATAAAAAAGTTACGTATAAAGAAAAATATTACAAAATGTTTGGGCGGTATACCATCAAATTTATAGAAAAAATTACAATTTCAAACGAAAAAAAAAAAAGGTAAATAAAGACATGATATCCATAATAAAAAACATCACATTAAAATATATAGACAAATTTTTTCATACTAATTGAATTACATTTTGTTAAAAGTAGATTTACTCTACACAAAACACGACTTACTTTAGACGAAACATATCAAATAAATAAACAACAACGCGTCATGAGTTTGGAATTCTAAAGTTGTTGAATTCAATTCATTATTCAAAATGGTTTAGCTCTCATGGTGTTGGCAAGTCATAGCGGCAAATAGGGCAATAATGACTCCTGTCCAACCAGGTTATAATACAATCTCTATGAAACATATGGGAGCAAGGCATACAAACGATATTTCGACCCTGCAAAACAAGTTGTTCAAGACAGATGACACAGTCAATATCCTTCAAACATTGATCATCATCAATCTCCATTCTCTCCGGCAACTCCATTATTGATGTCTTACTAGCAGGTACCATACCCTCACTCAATCGCCACGGTACTCTCCGATCCAAAACATATTCCATTTTCAAAGTCATATCAACAAAAATCTGACAATTAGTACCACGACCCTTTTTCAATCCATCTTCAATAATTTTATCCATATAAAATATCATTCGTTTGATGAGATAGTCATCACAAATCTCATAATAGTCACCCCAATTGGTGAGATGTTCTTTAAGAATACTGAAAAACGCGTCGTGTGACGTGTATTGAGAAGGGCATAGTTTGAGTTCAAATGATCTTGTCTCAAATTCATGAAATTCATCCAAATATATGAGTTCTGAAGGTTGATTTACAGGTGATTTACGCCAAGCGTCTTGTTGAGCAAAAAGATTATACCGAAGGACTATATTAGGTAAGTCACCCCTAATATTACCACCATTATTATCGTTATACCATCTTAATTCTGGTCGAAAAAAGAAGGCTGTTTTAGTGGCAAAGTGGTGACGCCTCTCTGCGAAATTAACCATTGAAATTGAAATTGAAATTTGTTAACCCCTCTTATATAGAGGTAGAGGTGAGAAGAGAAGCAAATCCAACTCAAATTCGGATTTGTAATATAACATAAAAAGAATATTAGGGCTTCCAATAATTACCAAAAATATTACTCCGTGAAAAATAATAAATAGGAAACAATAAAACTTTTAAGTATATAAAAAATTAAAAGTTTATTATTTTGTTCCTTATTAGATTTTATTTTCTTTTCTCTTCTTTTGCTCAAGACCATGTCTTGCAACTAGAAGGAAATGTAAAATTTAAAAATAGTTGGGAAGATCGTTGGATTATGATTTTACCCTTCACTAAATTTAAATATTATTTAAAAATTAATTAGTAAAATATTAAATAATTAATATATGGCATTATATTTCTAGTCTAGATAGAATAAATGACTGATATTCTAAATTGAGTTTGGTAGATCAAGTGTTATTATTGAAAAACTAATTAATAAAATATTAAATAATAATTATATGATATTATCCATTATATTTCTCGATAGTTTTAATTCACGAAACTTTTGATGGCTGAACTTAATGCTTGTGCTTGATGATGAAAAGGCTCGTGAAAGAGGGCTTATTTATACAAGTTGAGCTAATAAGCTTGTCAAACAAAGTCATGTGCTGATGCCTGTTGGCCATGATCATATGGGGCCTAAAATTTGTGGATGAAGCTAAGTTTGAAAGTAAAAGATGATAAATTTTATGTATTCCAGCTTTGTGTATGTACAAGTAGATACTTAAACTAGTATAAAATTAAAAAAATAAACACAAACGTCTTACATGACATCCTACACCAATATTTGTGTCCTACGTGTATTGTAACATGTAGGATTCGTGTGTCTATTTGGTTAACTTTATACACTGCATATTTAAAGTTGAAAGGCATAAATATAAAATAAGATTAAGTTAAATGATATGTTTATTTATACATTATGCCTTAAAAATTTCATCCACATTACAATTGATTTATTATATACAAGGCTTGTTTTTTTTCTTTAATAAATAATTCAAGTAAAAAAAAATTACACTTTATAGTTCACGTTAAAAATTCACAAAAAAAAACTCATACTTTTGATATATTTTTACCTAGTATTTGTATTTAATACTACAAAAATATAGTATTTTTTTTAAAAAAAAAATTGTATCTTAAAATCAAAGTATATCGTAAAGCAAAAATTTACTTAGTCAACGCATGTAATTAATTATAAGCAGCCGCCCAAATAGTATTCACTTTTTAGTCAAAAGAAAATATAATCTTCAAATTGAGCTGAAAAACGAGAAATAAAATAAGAAGCAATCGGAAAAATGGCCGCCGGCACGGAAAATCTATCGGAAAAAATGGTGCATCCGGCCGTAAAACCTTTATCTGACCTGCTTGGTACTTGGAAAGGTGAAGGCGAAGGTTTTTTCCCTACAATTTCTTCCTTCAATTACTCCGAAGAACTCCAATTTACTCACTCTCCGAACAAGGTTAGGTTCCGAATAATTCCTCTGTTTCAATTTGTTTGTCTGATTTTGATTTTGATACGAAATTTAAAAATTGAACAAGATTTTTTGAATTTTATAGTCTTAAATTAAAATTACGAAGAATGTATTGGAATGTATGCGTAAAGTTTTATTTAAAGAGTTGACGAGAAAGGAAAGGTGTATTTTTTAAATGGACTAAAAAGATAAGTAAGATAAATAAATTAAAACCGGAAGAGTATTTGTCGAAAATTTTTAGTGATCTTTTTTCCGGTATATTGTAGAAATTTTAGTGATTTTTTTTTATTTACACTTCCTGTGTCCTAATTTGTGTGGTTCCCTTTTGGAGTGTTTATGTAAAAGGGCAGATTGCTATATTTAGTAATAATTTAACTTTAGATTTCGAGATTATATTTAGTAATAATTTAACTTTAGATTTCGAGATGAGTAGGAGGAGAAGTACACGGAAAAGACGGTTCTTTTAGTATTAGTAAGTGATTAGTTAATGATTTAGTGAGTCCTTTTTAACCCGATGAACTCTTGACACCGTCACATAAATATTTATGGCTTGTTTGGATCATAAGTTTCAAATTTGTTTCTTAAAACTCTATGCCTAGTCAAATGATTATATAAAAATGAAACGGAGGGAGTAATATATATATATACACATTGTTTGAGTCTTCCAAAAAAAAGGGAATTTTGTAACAAATGGGGTTCACAAAATTGTGTTAAGTGACATGTTCAAGTTCCAAGTGTTGCATTCTTGCATTTTTTTTTCCGAATCCCTTTATTAGAATTACTGGCGCTGTCACTATACATGCGATGATCTTTTTTGCCTAAATTTTTATTCTTTTTATCAGCCTGTGATAGCTTATTCTCAAAAGACATGGAACTTGAAATCTGGACAACCTATGCATTCTGAGAGCGGATACTGGAGACCTAAACCCGATGGGACCATTGAAGTCGTCATTGCTCAGAGCACCGGTCTTGTTGAAGTCCAGGTGATCAACTTATTATTAGAACAGTTTTACATTACCAGTGAACAATAAGTTAAATCATTTCTACGATTCATGAGTCATGCCTCTGAATTTCATGTTATCAGTTTTACATTGGTTTTTCCTTGTTTTGGTCCGCGATTCTAGTGTTGAGATGGTAATTTGATGTTAAAAAAACAAGACTCGTTGACAATCTGGGAGGCCAATTGTATATGTCGGCGTGTTTATCCATTTTGGTTCACCATAAAACATAATATTTCTACTTACAGAAAGGAACATTTGACATGAAAGAGGGAGTTGTGAAGCTTAAAAGCGAACTGGTTGGCAATGCTTCCAAGGTAATCTCCTCTAGCAAGTTTTATCCGGGTTTTTTTTCTACCTTCATCTTTGACCTTTAAATGTGCTTGTCCACCTTTATAATAGAGTTACGAGTTTTCATCTCCCTTGTGTTTTCGAGGATGTAAAGTTAAAGTAGAAACTGAACTCTTGAAACATACATGTGTCGGATTTGACATGAAGAAATTTACAAAGAAAAAGTAAAGTTAGCATTTTCTACAAGTATAATCTTGCAAGATGATGTTTGTCGAAATGGTTTCAACTTTTAAGTATCGTATTAAAGTTTAGGGAAAAAATACCTTTGATTGTTGGTGTAGTTTGACTAATAATGTGATCCTTCGCTTACCTGATGAACAGGTCAAGGAGATAACTCGAGTTTTTAAAGTGGAGAATTGTGAACTATCATATGTTGTGGAGATGGCCACCAGTCTAACTGATCTTCAGCCTCATCTCAGAGCCTCTCTTAAGAAGCTCTAGCAGGCAGCACGTTCATGACCGGTGATGTCAGTATCTATACTACATCTCTGACACACTTGTTAACTAATGTTTGTGTATTGACATTTTACCAGAAGTATATATTGAATGTTAATTGCAAGATGAAACTCCTATTCCCTTCTGTAATAATACAAGATTACAGTTGCCTATTTTTCAAGTGCTATACTATCTGTATTGAGCTATCATTTACAAAACATGACTCAATATACAAGAATCTGTTGGTTTCTAATTTTTTGGTGCAAAGAGAAATTAAAGTTGAACTGCAACATGAAGGAATTGAGAGGAGCAACGCCCTCTGAAGATCTCCAGCAGCTACACTTTTCTTGATTAGTGAAATGATGTAGTTCATGAAGCCTGAATCACAGGGTAATGTAATATGGCCACCACTCAGTAGCCCAAACTCTTCTTCAGACATGTTTAAAAGTTGTGCAACAGCCTCATTTTCAAGGTAAGTCTAACGGAAGGACAAACCGTGCTTGATCAGCTGTATATACCACAAAATGACCCTTTTCAACTCTAGAGGTGAGGATATACTGTAGCTCTTTGCTTCACTTCCATTTCTCGGAAATGAAATCCTCTTCCTCTGCTTGGCTGCAAAGTTCTGCCATCTCTTGGCCATGCTGATGAGTTTCTTAGTACTGACCATCTTCGTATCTCTGGAACTGGAAACAAAAACACAAGTATCTGACATTCAAAAGACTTCTCATTTTCTGTGTAGTTCTCAAAGTTCTTGTTGTTTATACTCATCATTTAGAAATACTTCATATTTCTTGAGATGATGGGTATCAAAGTGACTCCTTTTATTCAAGCTAATCGAATCCTAAGGAGATTTTCAATAGGTGTTCCAAAAGGGCATTGTGTAGTATATGTAGGAGAGAGCCAGAAGAAGAGATTCGTCGTGCCAATATCATACCTGAGCCAGCTTTTATTTCAAGACTTTTTAGCTCAAGCTGAAGAAGAGTTTGTCTTTGATCATCCAAGAGTTTGGCCTCAGTTGGCAAGTAAACACCCCAACTTTGAATATGTACGTTCAAACAACTCAACTCGTCTCAACTGTGCCAGTTGAAAACTCCGATTTGCAAACAATCATCTAAACACCTCTAAAAATTTGTGTGGCACATCAACGTCATGTATCCATGAGATACAACGAGGACAAGTTGGAGTGTTTAGTTGTTAGTTGAGACCAAAGTCAATGTGTTTAGATTTGCATACTCAAAGTTAATTAAGAATACTTACTAGTCAGCTAGCTAAGGTCAATGTATTATGCTTAATTTCAAAATTTATTATCTCGCTTAACTTCTAACTCGTTATAATTGTGTTTGGTCAAACTTTCAAAAAGTCTTACTTTTGAATAACAATTAATAATGGGAAAAGGGTCTGATATACCCCTCAACTTTGACATTTGGAGCTGATATACCCTCGTTATAAAAGTGGCTCATATATGCCCTTACCGTTATACAAACAGCTCACATATATCCCTGCCGTTACAAAATGACTCACATATACCCTTCATTTAACGGAAGTCAAAAAATTAGTTTTAAATTTATATTTATTACTTCTAATTTTTTTAAAAAAATTATTTAGGGGTATATATGATTCTTCTATCAAAGTTTAAACTATATTTTAATTTTTTTTCATACATAAATTATTTTTTGACTTCTTTTATTATAATTATTTGAATTTCTTATTCTTATTTTGTTGTTTACTTTCATTCCTTAGTTTAAAGAATAAAAAATTAAACTATTTTTTTTGTGTGTATTGTAATTTAATTTCGTATTCGAAGAAAAAATTTGGTCATCTACAATAAGTTTTACAAGAATATTAGTGAAACATAAATAAATTTGATTATCAAAATAATAATTATAAATTAGTCATTGAAACAAAAAAAAGTCAAAAAAATATGTTTGACAAGGATTAAATTTACTCATATGGGATTATACTTTTTAGAAAAAAATAATAAAAATTTAGATTAAATTTTTTTTTTTTCATTTCCGTTAGAGGAAAAGGGTATGTGTGAGTCATTTGTTTACAAGTAGGGGTATATATGAGCCATTTTAATAACAAGGGGTATATCAGCTCTAAATGACAAAGTTGAGGGTATATCAGACTCTTTTCCCATTAATAATTAATGAATCAACTTCTTGAACTTGAAATTTCTTATGATTTTTCTAATTGCCGCTCTAAAAGACCTATCTATTTAGAATAATTGGTTCATGTATTGGATTCAATGGTGTGATAGACTAGTATGTATGATATAAATACTTCAGTTTACATTAGTAATCCTCTTTTGAGCGAGTATTTCAACCCTCGTGTATGACGCTGGTAGAATTGGGAAATTGTCTAGACTTTACCTTACCTAGATCGCGCTTGTTTACACCAGACCCCATATATATTTTTTTTCAATTTTCATGTCATTTAGGTTTCAATTTTCTTGCTACAAAGAAGAGGCTGAACAAGGTACACTTTTTGGGATGTTCAAGAATTGGTAAATCATCAGAGTTTTATAGTCAAATTTAAGCATTGTTTAGATACTCACTTTATTTATTTTTGTAATAATGATCGAGACCTATGCATTTTATAATGAATTTAAGCATTTCTATAGTTATAATTTTATAACTTCTATATTATGAATTTTCTTGGATATTTGTACTTTTAAGGTTCTCAGTTGATACAAAATGAAGATTTTACATATGCATACGCAGTATGAGAATTGGATTATATATTTGCACCAAATGATTTAATTATTCTATGTAACCATATAATTATTTGATACTGTAATCCTTTTATTTCTGTTGTTTTATATATGTGCAATTTATTTCGTCATCAGTATTTTAATTTGGTATTATATTTTACACATCAAATTATGCAAATATTCTAAATTGGGAAAAGAGTCTGATATACCCCTTAACTTGGTCATTTAGAGCTGATATACCCCTTTTTATGAAAGTGACTCATATATACCCTTACTTGTAAACAAATGGCTCACATATACCCTTTTCCTCTAACCGAAATGAAAAAAAAAATTAATCTAAATTTTTATTATTTTTTTCTAAAAAATATAATCCCATATGAGTAAATTTAATCCTCGTCCAACATATTTTTTTTTTGACTTTTTTTTTGTTTCAATGACTAATTTATAATTATTATTTTGATAATCAAATTTATTTATGTTTCACTAATATTCTTGTAAAACTCATTATAGATGACCAAATTTTTTCTTCGAATACAAAATTAAATTACAATACACACAAAAAAAATAATTTAAATTTTTTTCTTTGAACTAAAGAATGAAAGACAAAAACAAAATAAGAATAAGAAACTCAAATAATTATAATAAAAGAAGTCAAAAAATAATTTATGTATGAAAAAAAAAATATACCTTGAACTTTGATAGAAGAATCATATATATCCCTAAATAATTTTTTAAAAAAAATTAGAAGTAATAAATATAAATTTAAAACTAATTTTTTAACTTCCGTTAAATAAAGGGTATATGTGAGCCATTTTGTAACGGCAGGGGTATATGTGAGCCGTTTGTATAACGGTAAGGGCATATATGAGCCACTTTTATAAGGAGGGATATATCAACTCTAAATAACAAAATTGAGGGGTATATCAGACCTTTTTCCCTTCTAAATTTGAGATTAAATGTAGAAGCTATAGTTATAGTCTCATAATTTAGTTGAGTATATATACCAGATTGTCTAGGTTGCGAAAATGAATTTTTTTATTAGGTTATATTTTTGTGTTCATATATGTATATTGATACACATGCAAAAATATTCTTTAAAGAAATATTGTATTCTTTAACATCATAAGGTGACATATATGCATATATAATATAAAGTAACTATTATAAATAGTATCAAACTACTTTAATTTATATTTCAACTCTGATAATATTACATTTCATTTTTAATGCATATCTTCATGCTTAGAAACTTATATTTTTCATATATTTTGATTTCTATTTTGATATCTAACATATCAGTTGAAATTGTATAAAAAATTCTCGAAAATGAGCAACAAGTTTATAATGGTACTATTCTTTCTAATTTTCTGTATATATGATTTCTTGAATCTATGTGTGTAGATGATAAGTTAAAATACATAAAATTTCTTACTAATTGATTGTCATTTCGGTTCATAAGGATTTCAAGAAAATTGTTTAGCACTAAGAAGTCTTTTGAGTACAGCAAACATTAATCAACGGGTTGTGCATTTGTGCATTATGTTTACCCAATGCTACCGAGGAATAAACCCCTTGTATAAATAGCAGTCAAGCACAAAACTAACAATTATACTTATTTTGTTAAAATAAGAAACAGATATAGTCAAATAAAATAATTAGCAGATTAGAATAAATTTTAATCGTTATCTGGTTGATAGTTGATAGTCATGACCACTTGGTTCCTATCATAAATACTTATGGTATTGATGAAAAGCTAAATTGTTATTAAAAAAAAAAGGCATAAAAACAACATGATTGAATTAACATAATCTAATTTATCTTTAAAAATTGGTCACATCAACTTTCGAAAAATGCAACATGACAAATAAAAATGTAAAATAGAAGTATAAATGATTGTAAGTCAAAGTTACATGTTGAGCGTTGTTTATTTTAATGATAAGTTGTAACATCTAACCATGTATTTGGTCTATTTTAATTGTCATTATTGATTTAACTTTAAAAGTTAATAAAAGAATTTGAACCTAAAATTTTTCCACTTTTAGTAATACTAATTTCACGGCACGTGCATTGCACGTGTGTATTGTATATATAGTATACAATGTTTGAAAGTATAATAAATAATACTAAATTAAAGATTTTTAGTAAATAATAACATTGGACAAGTGCTATTAAATGATTAATAAAGATTGTCATAGAGTTGTTTGTATTTTGAGATCAAAATGACAAGATATTACCGAAACATTTTAAATACATTCAAAGTTTAAATATGGGGAAAAGGGGACACTTCATTAGTCGTACTCTATTTTGTAAAAAAATTTAACCAAATTTTTTTTAAAAATATCAATGCAAAAAATGTCACCAATAGTCTTTCCTCTTAAATATTCATACCTGAAATTTAATATACATGACACTAATAAGGATTACTATAAATATTTCAATATTTTGTCTTTATATCTTATCTATCTTGTACCAATTAATATTTGAGTAAGACTATCATAGAGATGTAATTCTACAAAAAAAATGTATTTTAATTTATTGTTATAAAGAATGATGGTTAATTTGAGGTCTGAGTGTATGTCAAATATTTCGCTTGACCAATTCTTTGTTTTAGATATACATATATATTTCAGTAGTATAATTTAATTTTAATATATGAACAACATCACCTTTGGTGAAAAATATTTCATTCTTTAAGTTTCTACCTTATTATTTCCTGAATAATTCAATTATTAGTTAGAGATTTTTGAGTTATGTGATAATAACAAATAATCAAATTCATATTGGTCTAATATTACTAATATTTTCTTAAAAACCTATTTATTTCATTATTTTTAATATATGGATATTAATTGCAAGTTCAATATAAGTTTTTATGACCGCGCAAATTGCAGAAAAATGCCTGTAATATTATAAATATGAGACCAAGGGACTAAATGCACAACAACAATAATATTCTGGATGAAATCCTGTAAGTGGGGTTTAAAAAGGATAGAATATATACAGTTATTTGGTGGAGGGAGTAATATGCACGAGTATATATACCCTAGAAACCCCAAATCTGATCAAAGTTGATGGGAGAAAAGAAGAGAAACAAAGCATAATTTCCCTTTTGCAAATCTGTAAGTTGATTTTCACTTTTATGATTGCTCTGTTGTGATTTTACCCAGAAATTGCTTAGATTATTGTGTTTTTTTTCATGGTTATAGAATTACATATCCGAATTTGACTAGATCTACTAAACCTAATTTGATTTGGATTTGTTTCGGTGTTAAGAAAATCTTGCTTGATTTAATTTCAGTTTCGATTTCAATGGTTGATTTCGGAGAGAGGCGTCACCACTATGCATCTCAAATTAGAATCCGTTCTCGACCGGTATTTAACTTTCATCAGTATAGTAATAGAAGTGGTAATATCAAGAGTGATTTACCTACTTTAGTGCTTCAGTTTACCCTTTTTGCTCGCCAAGAGGCTTGGCGTAAATCACCTGTAAATCAACCCTCAGAACTCATATATTTGAATGAATTTTATAAATTTGAGACAAGATCATGTGAGGTTAAACTATGCCCTTCTCAATACACGTCACACGACGTGTTTTTCAGTGTTCTTAAAGAAAATTTCACCAATTGGGGTGACTATTATGAGGTTTCTAATGACTATGTCATCAGACAAATGATACTTCAAATGGATAAAATTCTTGAGAGTGTGTTGAAAAGGGTTGGTAATACTAATTGTGAATACTTGGAGATTTTTGTTGGTATTGCTTTGAAAATGGAATATGTTTTGGATGGGAGGATGCAAGGAATACCGCGGCGCTTGAATGGGGGTATGGTACCTGCTACTAAGACTTCAGTAATGGAGTTGCCAGAGAGAATGGATATTGATGATGATCAATGTTTGAAGGATATTGAATGTGTTATCTGTCTTGAACAACTTGCGCTCAAGAAGGAGGATGGAAAGATCATTTGCATGCCTTGCTCCCATATGTTTCATGGAGATTGTATTACAACCTGGTTAGACACGAGCCATTATTGTCCTATTTGCCGCTATGACTTGCCAACACCATGAGAACTCGTTTTCAGTAAAGCTAATGTAATTGAATTGAATTGAATTCAACAAGTTTAGAATTTCAAGCTAGTGACTTATTGTTGTTTATTTATTTGATATAAAGACTCACTGCTTTATATTCCCGCAAATCTAAAGAGAAATCCTCACAAAAAGGGAATGTTTAAGCATGTCAGTGCTTTGAATCTTGAGACTATGAAGGAGAATGTTTCCGCTTATTATGATGATCATTCTTCAGCTTATCAAACTTGGAAAATCTAGAGACTGCTAAGGAGAGTGTTTGTTTCTTCTAAAACGAAGCAAATCTAAGGACTACGAAGGAGAATGTTTTTACTCATTATGCCTTGCATCATTCTTTGACTTATCAAACAAGGCTTCATAGCGATCCTTATTAGTCGAGCTAAGTCTTCATTACTATCTTTATCAAACAAGTCTTCATTGATGTCCTTATCAGTTGAGGTTTCATTGCTATCCTTATCAGTTGAGGCTTTATTGTTATCCATGCGTGTTGCTTTTTTCACCAAGATTGTTCTCTTTTTGTTCTAGCTTATCGTTGTTCCAGTTTGAGTTTTCATTGATATCCTTATCAGTCGAGACTTCATTGCAATCCTTATTAGTCGAGTTGAGTCTTTATTGCTATCCTTATCAAACGAGTCTTCATTGCTATCCTTATCAGTTGAGGCTTCATTGTTATCCTTATCAGTCGATGCTTAATTGTTATTAACGCGTGTTAATTATTTTTCACCTAGATTGTTCTCTTTTTGTTCCAGTATATCGTTGTTTCACTTTGAGTCTTCATTTCTATCCTTATCAGTCGAAACTTCGTTCTTATCCTTATCGGGATGCTTTATTGTTATCCATGCTTGGGATCTTGATTTATTTTTACCTATATTGTTCTCTCTTTGTTCCATTGTTTCTGTTCATTATGCCTTGCATCATTCATCGACTTATCAAATGAGGCTTCATTGCCCCTTACCAGTCGAGGCTTTATTGTTATTCATGTGTGTTGATTATTTTCACCTAGATTGTTCTCATTTTGTTGCAGCTTATCGTTGTTTCACTTTGAGTTTTCATTGCTATCCTTATCAAACAAGTTTTCATTGTTATCCTTATAAGCCGAGGTTTTATTGTTATACATGCTTGGGTCTTGATTTTTTTTCACCTAGATTGTTCTCTTTTTGTTCCAGCTTATAGTTGTTTCACTTTGAGCCTTCGTTGTTGTGCTATCCTTATCGGTCGAGACTTCATTGTTATCCTTGTTAGTCGAGGCTTTATTGTTATCCATTCTTGGGGTCTTGATCTTTTTTCACTTATATTTTTTTTTTTGGAATAAATGTGAAATATTATCATTCCAACAACAAGAACCATTTAAAGAATTAAGGAGCATCCAGTATCACCACCCCCTTCTAAGAAGATTGCATCAAGTATCTAGACCTCAAGCAAAAACAAAAAATCAAACAAGTCATACCAACAATCCAGTTACAAATTCTGGACACTAAGTTAGAGCATCTATGAGCTCTTTTGGAGCAGTGCAACATATCTATCCTCTCCCTAATCACCCTTTGGATCTGTGCTATAACAAAACTCGTATTTACATGTGTGTTCCTGAAAATCTTCATGTTCTTTGCTCGCCAAGTGTGATAAATCATAGTACCATAAATTGCCGTGTCTATTTCCTTTTGGGACCTCTTCCATCTTCTTCTTTAGAACCATTGTAGATTTTGTATTACTTCCCTCTATTGTAAGTACATGCCTGACCATGTAAAGAGAGCGGACCTTTATATCCAATATCCAGCCACATCTAGCAAACAAATGATTCCGAGTCAATATTTCATCTTTCTCACACAATGAACATGTAAGGTGATCAACCGAACTGTTCAACCTGGTCGTTCTTTCCTTGGTAAGTATTCTATTTTGGAAAGCAATCCATAGGATTATTCTATCCTTTGGCTACATAATTGAATTCCATATAAGCTCTGTTTCCTTCACTCTAGGCACCTAACCATGTAAAGCGATATAACTCTTGGAAACTGAATAATTACCAGAGGGGGAGAGCTGGTACATTCCCCCTACTATACCAATGAATCATTTGCTCCTTTAGTGAGTTCAGCTTCCGCATCTTCCCCAAAGTTCTGGAGAGGTATTTCATTACCAACAAGAACAACAATGGTGACATGGGATCTCCTTGCCTATGATCCCTCTTTCCTTCAAAGTATCCATGCCCTACTCCATTCACTTTGATAGTAAAAGTAGTAGATGTTACGCACGTCATGATTAATTTCACAATATTTACTGGAAAGCCAAACCCTCTCAAAACGTCGTCTATGAAGTTCCAACTAATCATGTCATACGCTTACCTTAAGTCAATTTTCAACAGATGATGTCAAATCAATATATTGTGTCAAGGATCTTCTAGCTACAAAGGTTGTCTGGTTCTTAACCACAATAGTAGGAATTATTTCCTTCAATCTCATGCAAAGAAAGTGAATATGATGATCACATCAGATCAAGAAGCTCAGAAAATTCCTAACACAAATGATCCGCTAGTAGATCATGGATCATATCAAAGACTGGTAGGGAAATTATTGGTTCTAACTGTGACAAGACCTGATATATCATTTGGGGTCAACACTTAAAGTCGGTTTCTTCAACAACCTAAAAATTCTCACATGGATGTTGCTATAAGGATTATGATGTATGTGATGAACCAACCTGGTCTAATTCTAATGTCCAGCAACAAGAACACTACACTAACAATTTAGTGTGATTCAGATTGGGCTTCATGTCCATGCTACCTAGTCAAGTTTGGTAAATCTTTGATAGATTTGAAGTCTAAGAAACAAATTATCACGCCATGAGTGTATACCCTAGACGTGGCTGACACCCAATGACCATTGCTGGCCTTGAGCAAACCCTTGATCCGACTTACTTAAATCAGAGGAAGACTTAACTCAATATAAGACAAGAAACCTTCTCATAAAGATAAAATGAAATAAATATCTTGGCCAAAATGACACTTAAGTCTCATAGCAAAACATTTGCAAAACAAGAAGAGTCTCAAAACTGAACTATATGATTGTCCATCTATGAAGCCTTCGGAAACTGAGATGGATGTTGAGACAGACCCCGATGAAAGACTGAAACCAATAAATGTGTCCCCCAAAATGCAAGAAGGCTCACTTGACTTCGATTGCTCAGTTGAACCAACGAGGCTTTGGGTGATGCTCATCCTGGTTACTTGTGTCTACATTATAATACAATGCAGGTCAACTGGCATCAGTATATTGAATGTATGAGTATGCGAGTTGGAATGCTAACAAAACTTAAGCTTGAAAAAAGTAAGAAGAAACACTTACGGCTCTGCTCAACTCATGAATAACTTGACTAAATATAAAGCAATAAGACATACACAATTTTATATATATATATATATATATATATATATATATATATATATATATATATATATATATATATATATATAAAAGCTTGTAAAACAATGTAAACACTTAGTTCGTTAAAGAAAATGCAATAACAAACTCAACTTTACTTATATATGAAGTAATATATCTTCTAAGGGAGATTTTATAACCGACAATCACCACTATGAGCCTAAGTGGTGATACAATGTCTTGCCCACGCTGCCAGATCTGTCCTATACTTTGTTGTTGCATAGAACTCCTTAACTTAGTGAATTCACTAGCTTAACTTACGTGTTCATCTAAAAAGTATGACTCGTTAATACTCATGATGGTTACATGGCTTTCATGGAGACTTGAGTTAATATGAACTCTCATCCCCACATCGGTGCTCAATACTACTCTTAAAATATATTTTATCTCATGCTTTTAAAAACAACTTTCTTCTTTGGATAGAGATAATTGCTCTAACATTTTTACCTTTAATTTAAAAAGCTCTCTTAGAATCAATGTTCCCTTTTCTTGTTCAAAACTCTTTTGGAAAGTCTTAGTTTCCTCTTAACTTAAATGTGAAAATATTTATAAACTTTTAAGGAATACTTAGTTCCCTTAAAACTTTTGAGAAATGAACTCAACACTTTACTCTTTACTCTTTGCTTAACTTGAAAATTGAGTCTTAAATCAACTCTTAAGGAATACCTAGTTCCCTTATATTTTTTAAGGAAAGACTTCAACTTTTTACTCTTTACTTTAACTTAAAACTTGAGCCTTGTTGACACCCAATTTTGACCCTCCACGATTTGATTAAATTTTAAAAGCTTCTTAGATCTTAAACAAATGAAAATAATGGATTTTATCTATAAAATAAAAATTAAAAAAATCTGCCTTTCCCACATCATTTCTCAAACAATTTTTCAATTTTCAAAAGTCCCACATCGGCATTTTAACCCTTTTGAGGATTTTTGGGTCTCTATATAAACCCACTTCATTCAATATTTTAGGGGAAGAGAAGGGAAGACAAAGAATACTCATAAAATTTTGAGAATTCTTGATTCCCATAGTTAAAATTTTTTAAAGTGTTTTGTGATTTTTCGAGTTGAGGAGGTGGAGTCGTCTCGTTCAAACTCGTAGTTCCGGTTCGCTGCCCAGAACCAGGTAAATTTTTATTAATTTTTTCTTAGCCTTGTTTTATTTAATTCCTAGTTCTTTTATGCTTTTTTGTTTATTATAAATGCTTAGCTTTGTTTTAGTAGTCATGTGTTAGACTTTGGTTTCATTTTTAGTAGCTAATAATGTTTATTTTGTTCCTACTGTTTCACTTATTTTTCGCGATGTTTTTCCAATAATCTCCCAATTTCATGTCTTTGTTTCTTCATGTTTCACTCATGTGTTTCTTGACTAAAATGTAGGCCTTCTAGTTAGTAATAAATTAGGATTTATTAAGCTAGTTTTCTCTATATCCGATTATAGCCTTGAACATAGGAATTGTCTTTTTTTTTGTATAAATTGCGTTAGTGTTGCTGCTAATGCGTTATCATTTCGGTTTAATGGGAGGTTAGTTGATAGCAAATGAATTTAGTTGCTGATATGTAATTTTGATAACAAATGGGTTTAGTTACTATTATTGATTTATACTAGTTGTGAACTGTTTACGGTAGACCATAAGTAGATTTGTTCATTACTTTATCCTTTATTCAATTAGTTTCGGCATTTACTTATATTCTCATTTTATTAGTACGGTCTTTTGTTGAATAAAGATGAGATAATGACATATTTATTGACATTTAACTTTAGGTTCTGTAAGGATATGTGTTTGTTTTAAAACCGGATCTATGCTAATTTGTGATCACTGTTAGTAGTGCTTCTGTTTCGTAACCTCGAGAGTTATATTTTGTATCTTGTTTAAGTTGGATGTTTAGCAATTATGAGAGTCCATTTAACTGATTTGTTTAGTCAGATATCTGATCCATTTATAAACTTTCGATGAGTTGATATTGTTGCATATTGTGATTAATGCCATAGATCATTTTCACCGATCAATTGCTAATTATTTTTCTTATTTATTTTCTGCATGAGTTCATCAATTTGAGTCCATCCGGACTCCCTTCTCTTGCATTATTCCTCCTCTTGAGTCAACTTTCTTCGGAGTCGCGAAAGGGAGTTACGTTATTGGGTTTAAAAACCCAAAAAACGCAGCAGCAGCAGCAGCCTTAAAAGGCTGAAACAGAGAGCAAAATTGGGTCCATCTTTGCAGCAGTTTCAGCAGTCCCCTAAGGGCTGCAAATTACACTTTTTTGGCTTAAAAGTTCGGAAATTGCACCAGCAGCAGCAATTTGCAGCAGCCAAACAAAGGCTGAAAGTTTGGGCGAGAATCCTAGTTTTCCCTCATCTTGTTTATTATCGTGTTGTTTAGTTTAGTTTCTCTTTATCTCTTATTATTGTGTGTTGTGTTCGTTAAATTTTTATTTATTGTTATTAACTTAGATGAATCCTTTGGAGGGAGATTTTCAAATGGTTATTCTATTTCGTTAATTGTCTACTTTAAGTTTTTGAAACTCATTTTTTAAGTTAAATAGCTTAAGCTTCGAGGCTAACTTGAGAATCACTTATATTCTTTCATAGTTAGTAGTTAGCTTTTCAATTCCATGTTTAAGTTATTGTGTTGATTTTTCAACTCTAAACTTGACCTCGGATAAAATTATCATTTTTGACACTTTAACATTGGACTTATTTCATACTCGAAATAAGATGAGTGTATAAGTATCAAAAGATTTTAGTTGTCTTAAAATAAAAAATTTCGCAAATATTCCTATGTTTTATCTTAAAATTAGCCAACTTTGAAATTCGTCGGTCAACCGCGTGTTAGCGGATTTTCTAAGGTGCCTAAACCCTTCCTTAGAGAATTATTTGAACCCTTACCCAAAACTCTGGTTTTATGTTTTCTTTTAAACTTTTCCTTTTTATTTATTTGGTTTTCTTAATTTTTCCTAAAAGATTAAGTGGCGACTTCCTAAAATTAAACATTTACCAAAAATGGGCCAAAGTTGCGAAATCGGCTTCGAAACCCTTCGGTTTTTGAAATCGGGTCGTAACAGAATGGCGACTCCGCTGGGGATTCATCTAGGTTCTAACCAAAATGATTTTATTGTTTGGCTAATTATTATTGAATTACCTGTTATTTGATGTAATATTGTATTTAAATTTTGATTATTAACTATTATTTTGCATTCATGGCATAATCCCGCCAAACGGCAAGTAGTATGCATTAGGAAACTAAAGTTACGTGGCTTTCCACGGCTTTATCCAGAAATACATAAGAATTCATTTGGAAGTATCAAACAAATAGTTGGAATGCGGTCATCCGACGTTGTTTGGTAGCTTCACCCCGATGTTTGTCCGACTCGGGTAACCGTCAATTTGAAAAATTATTCTAGTAAACTAAGTTAGAGCTCAACCAAAACCCTTTTAGGTGCATTAAACTAAGATGACTCAATACCCAAGGCGTATTGAGTCCATTAGAAGACCACCTTGAGTCTAATTGACCCGCGGTCAACTAAGGCGATCATCCAATTATTTGTTAAATTTGAAGGATATGTATGTTGATTTGTAAGTACCATTGTCCTTTTGGGTTGGGTTTTTTATATATATATATATTTTTTAATTTTTATTAGGTAGTTTCTTCTTTTAAGTAAAGTGAAGATACTCCTCATCAAGAAGTAATTCAAAAGCATCAAGAAGTTCGGGAATGAAGGTTCATATGGAAGCTTAGTTTAGTTATCATTGTACCCCTACGCGGGATTGATATTTATTTCTCTTTACTCTATTGTGTACCCTTTAAGTTTTGTATAAATATTTTTGGGCAATGGAACGATTTACAAATGATATACATATCCTTCAAACGTTAGGCTTACCTTTGGCTTAAAAGGTCACATGTATGTTAGGAGACGTTATATATTGTTTGTGTTAAGTGTTACAAATTTTGTTTCATTTGTGATTGTCTGACCTATGTGTTTATATACATATGTTTTTGCTTTAAACATAATTGGTCCATTATTCTATTCCAATGTTTTAGAACATCAATCCAATTTTCAAACCTTCCAAAATACTACAACTCCATTACCAAAATACATTCAAAATTACTCCAGAACTTTCAAAAATTATTAAGGTCATCATTCAAATTTACGTTGACCTCGTTATTTCTTGAAAATTATTTTCCACACCTATTTGCCGGCGTTACTAAACATTCCTCCAATTTCAAGCAAATACCAATACGCTATTGTTTTTCCGAAAGAGATTTCCAATTGAACCAAACCCTTTTCTTTCGTTAAAATTTCAGTTCACAATAAACATTTTTTCCATTTGATCATTTTCTAAACTCATCTTCATCGAATTTTGGACTAGTTTGTTTAAAAAAAAACACATGTTATTTGTTTTATGTGTTACTTTGGTTGATTATTATGATTAATGGACTGACTTTCTTATTTTGAGTTGTTTCAGAAGGAGAGACTGATTTGTGTTGGTAATCAAACTTGCTCACTTCACCAAAGTATCCGCTGGCAGAACATTCATATTTTACACGATCTAAGGTCAAGAGAATCTCTACAGACTCTTCATTTCTTACTTGGACTACTAAAAGGACTCGTTCAAAAATGGATCCCACTATTCACACTGTTGCTTCGTCCGAAATGATCCCTACTCCATCGATCGCGGCCGATCCTAGTGCCTCGGTAGCAGCGGAATCACCTATGGAGGTCATCGCTCGTCTAGAGCGACAACTTGGCACGCTGAATCTCCTGGTAGCTCAATACCAAGCTGCTTCTCTGAATCAACCATCTGATGCTCGTGAAAGGGGGCCCATGCCACCCGTGTATCCTACTTCGAGTAAGTTTCATCAAGGAGATCACTTTGTCACCTTTCAACAAACTCAAAATACATCACCCACTAATTCAACTCAGGATACTCCTCTTGTATACACATTTGCTCCCCCAAAAGCTCCAACGATAACACATCACACTCCGCCAGTGTACACTTATGTCACTGCTCCACCCGTTACCAAGGCTCCAGAGTTTCATCGCCCAGATGTTAATCACTATATTGAAATTGAGGGGGACGGAAAATCAATTGATGCTGAAATGATGAATAAGAAGATGAAAAGTTTGGAGGATGCTATGAGAGGTCTTCGTGGGTTCGATAGTAGCCAGAGTGTTAGATACGAAGAACTGTGCACATTTCCTGAGGTTGAGTTCCACCCGGTTACAAGATTCCAAAGTTTGAGAAGTTTAGTGGATCAAGAAATCCATTCTTTCACTTGAAAATTTACTGTGAAAAGTTGATTGGCGTTGGAAACAACGAAGGGATAAGAATCAAGTTATTCAATCAAAGCCTAACTGGAAAAGCATTGGAGTGGTACTCTAAGCAAGATGTGACCAAATGGCGTACTTGGGATGATCTAGCGAATGCTTTTGTGGATCACTACAAGTTTCATGTTGAAATTGCTCCCGATAGAATTTCTATTACCAAGCTGAAACCCAAATCGACTGAATGCTTTCGAGAATATGCCATTCGTTGGAGAGAAGAAGCTGCCAGAGTGCACCCACCTATGGAGGAGTCGGAAATGATCACTTACTTCATTCAAGCTCAAGAATCAGAATACTATGAGCGAATGGTGACTATGGGTGGAAAGACATTTGCTGAAGTTATTAAGGCTGGAGAAATGATCGAAGACGGTCTCAAAACTGGCAGAATAAGGAGTTACGCCTCATCTCAATTTGCTAATAGAACCTATCAAACTGGTCCTTTTGGAAAGAAAAAGGATAAAGAAATTATGATGATAACGACCCGAGGAGCTGCATCATACAACCGTCAACCACCTCCAGGCTATCCTAATTCACAATACTATGTTTGCAACAATCAAGCAACATTTCGTTCTCCACGACCAATGCAAAATCCCCGAAACAATGCACCTCATCCTAATTTTGAGAGAAAACCTCCTAGAGTCTTCACTCAATTGAGCGAGACAAGGAGTCAACTTTTTGAGAGACTGAAAGAGGCGGGAATACTTCATCCAGTGGAAGCCAAGACTTTGAATACTTCAGCCGAGTGGTATGACCCAAGTAAGCGTTGTGCTTATCATTCAGGGGTTGTTGGTCACGATACCGAGAGGTGTATCACTCTCAAACACAAAATTCAAGATCTAATTGACAATGAGGTGGTAAAACTCGCTCAAGCTCCACCGAATGTGAATACCAATCCGTTACCCAAGCATAAGGAGTAGTGATTGACATGACCAGATGCAAAGAAGAAGCAAGTTTCCTGAAGGTCGCACTTTTGGCAGCTTTTAGTCTTGCATTTAGAGTTTGTTATTTTATTTCTCTGTAATCGCACTTTTATCGCTTTATTACTTTGTAATCGTTTGTTTGGCTTAGACTTCCCTTTTAAGCACCTTTCACTTGTAATGAACTACGTCTGACCTGAATTCTCAAGAATGAGATACGTAGGCGGCCTATGTCGGCTTCGGTCACCCCTTTATCCATTTTAGTGTTTTCTCATGTTCGAACTACGTTTGACCTGAATTCTCAAGAATGAGATACGTAGGCGGCCTATGTTGGCCTCGGTCATTTTCTTAGTTAAATTTCTTCTAGTCCTGTTAATCCTCAAGAGTTGGAACTACGTTTGACCTGATTCCTGCTCAACGGGATACGTAGGCGCCACACCGGCTCGGTCATGTTCCCCGTAAGTTTTTCATTTCTCTTGATAATGAAAACTGGGGCAGATTTTGAGAGGATCTCAAAATTCATCAGGAAGAGAAATTTAGTTAGTCCAGAATCAAGGATCACTTCAGAGTTGCAACTGGGGCAGAATTTTTGAGATTCACTCAAAAATTCAATTGAAAACTACAGAAAGTTCGAAATTTATGATTATGTTTTATACTGGGGCAGAATTTTTGAGGAGAGTCCTCAAAAATTCCATCAAGCGACATTTCAAGACCAAACAAGTTTGTAATCCAGAAGGCAAAAGAGCATCAGGATGGCAAGACAAGGCCAACACGAATTAGTCTCTCAAAACTAAGAATTTTTCTTTGGATGCAGGAACTATAAAGTTACAACACATCATTAGACCCACAGTGGCCTCATCATGACTCAGATGATGGGATAGCTTGGCGCAAGGGTGATGATCATAAAGTGTTATTCAAACCAATATAAGCTGAAAAAACTTCATTTGAGAACTTATCTTTTACTTTGATAATTTTTGCTACTAATTACATTTGAGCTTTGCAGGTGTCGTCAAAGTTGGAGTCGAAATTTCAAGAGATCCTTTCAATTTTTAAAAGATCTGCCCAGACATTCACCAGACAAAGGACACACACTAGTCCTTATCCAAGAATTTTATTATGAAGGATTCCTGACACCAAGGAACCAATCCAAACTGATTTTATCCTCTATTTTATCTGAAGAAGTTTTCTTTTCTTCATTTTTCAAATCTCTCGTCCTTTTTAAAGGCAATTTTATTTTCATTCTTTAAAAAAAAAAATCCTTTAAGTTTTAGGTTCGAACTACGTCAGACCTGATTTCTTGTTCCAGCAAGATACGTAGGCAATCCTATATAAGGATTCGGTCTTCTGAATGTTTCAAATTACAGTACCCAGAGAAAACTGGGGCATGTTTTTGATTTAGTCATTCTTGTGTCTTACAATTTATTTCAATTAAGTAACCTTGGACTGGAAATAGAGGCAACTGTTGAAATAGTTCAAAATTATCCAAATTTTCGTTCGACTTCAAGTTTCAAAGGTGACCTTTATCAACCCAATCTTCTCTTTACATGAAATTCCAGATTCAAAGTAGGGACACATCTCGCGTGAGATCCCTAGTTTGTCTTTAAAGTCTCCTTTCAAAAGTTAAAAGTTATCGATTTGTTCTTCCAGAATCTCGCATTCTCTATGGATGCCAGATTGTCGTGACTCATTCAAAAGTCCTGACATTTATTAATTTTCATGTTCTTGTCTAACAAAATTTTCATGAGCGCAGCGACGACAGAGTTGTAATCACATCTAAAGAAATTACCAACTTCACAAACTACAAAGTTGCTCAGATTACTCTGTTACAACTTGATTCTCTTATTATTGGAGCGTCACTTCCTTCAACGTGACATGTTAAATTACTATTGGAGCGTCACTTCCTTCAACGTGACATGTTAAATTATTATTGGAGAGTCACTTCCTTCAACGTGACACATTAAATTACTATTGGAGAGTCACTTCCTGCAACGTGACATGTTCAATTACTATTGGAGAGTCACTTCCTTCAACGTGACACATTAAATTATTATTGGAGCGTCACTTCCTTCAACGTGACACATTAATTTATGATTGGAGCGTCACTTCCTTCAACGTGACATGTTAAATTACTATTGGAGAGTCACTTCCTTCAACGTGACATGTTAATTTACTATTGGAACGTCACTTCCTTCAACGTGACACATTAAATTATTATTGGAGAGTCACTTCCTTCAACGTGACACATTAAATTATTATTGGAGAGTCACTTCCTTCAATGTGACACATTAATTATTATTGGAGCGTCACTTCCTTCAACGTGACACGTTAATTTATTATTGGAGCGTCACTTCCTTCAACGTGACACGTTAAATTACTATTGGAGCGTCACTTCCTTCAACGTGACATGTTAAATTATTGGAGCGTCACTTCCTTCAACGTGACACGTTAAATTACTATTGGAGCGTCACTTCCTTCAACGTGACATGTTAAATTATTATTGGGGCGTCACTTCCTTCAACGTGACATATTAAATTATTATTGGAGAGTCACTTCCTTCAACGTGACCCATTAATTATTATTGGAGAGTCACTTCCTTCAACGTGACACGTTATATAATATTATTGAATCACCACATAGTTCAAACTGACATACTATTTTGAACTGTCACCTCCTTCAAGAGAATTACACCTGAAAATTGGACCGTCATCTCCTTCAGCATGACATGTTATACCAGGAAGCTGCACAACGTGGAACTTTTTCTAAGCAGTGAACTGGGGCATAGTCCAAAGAGGAATATCAAACTCTTAGGATGCGAGCTGAGGAACGACTCCCACCACAATCAAACCACACTCATATCCTAAGGCATATGGGTATTCTCTTGGGTTTATTAGTTTCAGTTTCGCCTTCAGTGAAAATTTGAACTCTCACCCAAGGCAATTTTTCAAATTCGGGTGACAATACACCTAGAGATTCGGAAATTATGTCCATGTAAATTCTTACCTATGGGTGCGAAGGGCCCCGCATTCACAGTTGAGATGGTTGCAAGCCTCTTTTCCAAGCTCGATTATTTTGTCACTTATCCTTAAGCTAAAGGTTAAATCCGCATAAGAGATTTCCTTTTCAACCGATTGAGTCGAACTACAATCAGTATGATTCCCTAAGTTTAGGGATATGTAGGCAAAAATAATGATGAAAACTCGACTGTACTCAAACTATTTCGTCATCACTCTGTTCTCGAGCTTTTTCGTCTCTCCATACTTCGATACGAAATAGCTTTTGCATTTCTTTAATCATGCGTCAAATCAAGCGTATCGAACTACAAGTGGCCTGAATTCTCATATAGCCTGAGATATGTAGGAAACTCACTTCCGGGGCTCGGCCACAATTTCTAAAGTCCGTACCAAAAGCACTTTTTTCTGAAAGGTGAAAATTTGGTTGGTCAAAATTAGATATGTCAATTTCATTTGCCTCGGATTTCTTTCATCAATCCAAGTCAAACGAGGGGCAGCTGTTGACACCCAATTTTGACCCTCCACGATTTGATTAAATTTTAAAAGCTTCTTAGATCTTAAACAAATGAAAATAATGGATTTTATCTATAAAATAAAAATTAAAAAAATCTGCCTTTCCCACATCATTTCTCAAACAATTTTTCAATTTTCAAAAGTCCCACATCGGCATTTTAACCCTTTTGAGGATTTTTGGGTCTCTATATAAACCCACTTCATTCAATATTTTAGGGGAAGAGAAGGGAAGACAAAGAATACTCATAAAATTTTGAGAATTCTTGATTCCCATAGTTAAAATTTTTTAAAGTGTTTTGTGATTTTTCGAGTTGAGGAGGTGGAGTCGTCTCGTTCAAACTCGTAGTTCCGGTTCGCTGCCCAGAACCAGGTAAATTTTTATTAATTTTTTCTTAGCCTTGTTTTATTTAATTCCTAGTTCTTTTATGCTTTTTTGTTTATTATAAATGCTTAGCTTTGTTTTAGTAGTCATGTGTTAGACTTTGGTTTCATTTTTAGTAGCTAATAATGTTTATTTTGTTCCTACTGTTTCACTTATTTTTCGCGATGTTTTTCCAATAATCTCCCAATTTCATGTCTTTGTTTCTTCATGTTTCACTCATGTGTTTCTTGACTAAAATGTAGGCCTTCTAGTTAGTAATAAATTAGGATTTATTAAGCTAGTTTTCTCTATATCCGATTATAGCCTTGAACATAGGAATTGTCTTTTTTTTTGTATAAATTGCGTTAGTGTTGCTGCTAATGCGTTATCATTTCGGTTTAATGGGAGGTTAGTTGATAGCAAATGAATTTAGTTGCTGATATGTAATTTTGATAACAAATGGGTTTAGTTACTATTATTGATTTATACTAGTTGTGAACTGTTTACGGTAGACCATAAGTAGATTTGTTCATTACTTTATCCTTTATTCAATTAGTTTCGGCATTTACTTATATTCTCATTTTATTAGTACGGTCTTTTGTTGAATAAAGATGAGATAATGACATATTTATTGACATTTAACTTTAGGTTCTGTAAGGATATGTGTTTGTTTTAAAACCGGATCTATGCTAATTTGTGATCACTGTTAGTAGTGCTTCTGTTTCGTAACCTCGAGAGTTATATTTTGTATCTTGTTTAAGTTGGATGTTTAGCAATTATGAGAGTCCATTTAACTGATTTGTTTAGTCAGATATCTGATCCATTTATAAACTTTCGATGAGTTGATATTGTTGCATATTGTGATTAATGCCATAGATCATTTTCACCGATCAATTGCTAATTATTTTTCTTATTTATTTTCTGCATGAGTTCATCAATTTGAGTCCATCCGGACTCCCTTCTCTTGCATTATTCCTCCTCTTGAGTCAACTTTCTTCGGAGTCGCGAAAGGGAGTTACGTTATTGGGTTTAAAAACCCAAAAAACGCAGCAGCAGCAGCAGCCTTAAAAGGCTGAAACAGAGAGCAAAATTGGGTCCATCTTTGCAGCAGTTTCAGCAGTCCCCTAAGGGCTGCAAATTACACTTTTTTGGCTTAAAAGTTCGGAAATTGCACCAGCAGCAGCAATTTGCAGCAGCCAAACAAAGGCTGAAAGTTTGGGCGAGAATCCTAGTTTTCCCTCATCTTGTTTATTATCGTGTTGTTTAGTTTAGTTTCTCTTTATCTCTTATTATTGTGTGTTGTGTTCGTTAAATTTTTATTTATTGTTATTAACTTAGATGAATCCTTTGGAGGGAGATTTTCAAATGGTTATTCTATTTCGTTAATTGTCTACTTTAAGTTTTTGAAACTCATTTTTTAAGTTAAATAGCTTAAGCTTCGAGGCTAACTTGAGAATCACTTATATTCTTTCATAGTTAGTAGTTAGCTTTTCAATTCCATGTTTAAGTTATTGTGTTGATTTTTCAACTCTAAACTTGACCTCGGATAAAATTATCATTTTTGACACTTTAACATTGGACTTATTTCATACTCGAAATAAGATGAGTGTATAAGTATCAAAAGATTTTAGTTGTCTTAAAATAAAAAATTTCGCAAATATTCCTATGTTTTATCTTAAAATTAGCCAACTTTGAAATTCGTCGGTCAACCGCGTGTTAGCGGATTTTCTAAGGTGCCTAAACCCTTCCTTAGAGAATTATTTGAACCCTTACCCAAAACTCTGGTTTTATGTTTTCTTTTAAACTTTTCCTTTTTATTTATTTGGTTTTCTTAATTTTTCCTAAAAGATTAAGTGGCGACTTCCTAAAATTAAACATTTACCAAAAATGGGCCAAAGTTGCGAAATCGGCTTCGAAACCCTTCATGTTTTCGAAATCGGGTCGTAACAAGCCTTAAAACGAAGTTAAAACGTTTAATAAAAACTCTTGAAAACCTTTTAGGACTTTGCTTTGGACTAACTTCTTAACTTTAGACTTGACTCTTAACTCCTTTGGCTTTGATGTTAACTTTTCTTGAATTGGATTATAGATTCAAGGTTATGATTCGTGCTCTTTGGTGATTTCTAGGTGTTTAGAAATCATTTGAAGTAATTAAAATCACTGCAAGATGTTAATATACCTTAGAAGGACTTAAAAAGGCTAAACTATGAAAACTAAGCGGAAAATGTTGATTTAGGCGCGTTCGGGTCACGCCGCGCCAGACCATTTGGTCTGAGGCACCTTTTTGGCGCGTCATCCCAGGCCTTCTGGCGCAGATGGGGTGCGCGCGCCTATTGCTTCCCAGATGCATCTGAATGGTTTTCTTCTCTCGTTTTCTGATCCTAAATCGCCTAAACCTCCATAGTTCTTTATCCAAACCCTTAGGATCATTAATACCTCCAATACCCAATAAATCTAACTTAGAAAACAACTCAGGAATTATGATACAACATCAATGGGCATTCAAACAACTCAACCAATAGGGATTCGACAAGATTCATCAAGAATTCACTTAATTCTAAATCATGTAAACAATTCTAAAACCACTGAATTGAAACAAGTTTGGTGTGTGGATGAATTATCCCAACATGAAAGATTTCACATACCTTGATAGAGATCACCCCCGACAAATTCCACTCGCAATTCCTTGGCGTTCTAGGTGAATCCTTGATCTTTCTCCCTTTCCTTATTCTCTTCTCTCTTCTCCAAGCCCAAAGCGTAAAGTTAAACTTTCTAATCTGACCAAAATTGGCTTTTACCACAAATAAATCCCTAAAACGAAATATGAAATTAATTGGTGAAAAGACTAGTTTGCCCTTCCTTAAATTCGAATTAAAACCTTCCTCGATCCGACAACCTTACTCTTCCGATAGGCATATCTCCCTCATACGATATCAATGCGATGCTGAAAAAATGTCTCCAAGGGCTTTCCAACCATGTAAAGAACTACCTCTAACTCATCCTGAGCTAGGAGTTATCGCCATCTGAAAATGATCAAAATTCACTTTCTTAACTTAGGGTATTTTCCAGATTTTTACCTTTATTTCCAAAAGTGATTATTTCGAGTTATGAGATGTTACACAAACTACAATCTCAAGGAGCTCTGCAGAAGCATAATACAGGAGTATGGCTGCCACAATATCAGAGTTAATATGGCTTATAGGATTGCTAAAAGAGTTGGGTGTGAACATGAAGCTTATACAATCGCAGCTAACCAAATCTATCACGAAAGAACCAAACACATTGAAATAGATTGTCACTTTTAAGAGAAAAAAAATAGACAAAGGACTAGTGGCAAAAAGGTACATATCAACAAAGAGATCAACCAGCTGATTTACTTACCAAAGGCCTCAATTCTGTACAACATTTATATCTCAATTTCAAGCTAGGAACTTGTAATATTTTCCCATTACCTAGCTTGACGGAGGAGTGTCGAATGAAGTACTATAGACTAGAAGGATAAAATAGTTATATCACTAGCTAGTTAGTTTAGTCATTTTAGTGGTTAAGCTAGTTATAGCTTGGCGGAGGAGTGTCAAATGAAGTAATATCACTAGTTAGTTAGTTAGTCATTTTAGTGGTTAAGCTAGTTATAACTTGACATGAGTTTAAGAAAAGATGCATTCTTTTTGAAACAAGACTAAAATAGGTAGTAAAACAAACAAATTGAAACGGCGTGAGTACAAAATTCATCAGCATATGACTTGAATCAGAATCAGCTAAAGTTTTCTGGAAGATCCACAGATATAGGCCATCAAACATTCACAACTAGATTTTCAATGCTAGTATTTTAACTGTTGTAGTCATCATACAGGTACATCAAACAGATAAATGAATAATAAGTTCTGAAAGGGAAGTGTAAAGAAGCAGGAGGACGCGCAGAATATATGGATCATCATTTCTTATTGTGTTTGTCTTTGAAAGAATCGAGTTACACGTGTAACAATACAAAAGAATACAGAGAAACTGCACAAGTATATGACTAGTATAACTTTCCTTTTTGATGTCTATACAAATCTTGACATCAGTGATCTGCCCCTAAAAGTTCAGTATATCAGGTCCATGCCAAAGTGAGAAGCACAAGGCACTAGTGCTGCAGCAGTCCCATAATGACCAAACTCAAAGCTGTTCTGTGCTCTTGGTGGTGCAAGTGAAGTGCAGCAAGCCTCACACACAAACAATGGTGGCACAACCTCAGAATCTTCGATGCCACAGCAGCGAGTATGCTGCCATATCTCACATATATCACATGAAACCATCCTTTCACCATCATCATCCCGAGCACCACACCTACAGTTCACTGTCCAGTTATCAGACCCTCCTTCATTTTTCAACTCGCTGTCCAAATCCAACCCGAAACCCCTCACCCAAAGTTCTGAGCCAGACTGGACGATGCCAAAGAGCACTTCATAATCTTCCAGTTGTTCCATCCCTACAATATCTGTTATCATCAAATTGTCCATAATGCAATAAGTGTCCCTCATTGCAGACTCAACTGCTATCTTTAGATCACCAATTGTTGAGTGTAGCGGAACTTCAACCACCTCTCCTGGGGGATATCCCTTTGTAAATACAGCTTCCAAACCATTAGAATTAGGCAAAATGCAACAAATGAACCTCAACAAGCTGTCATTTGGATCATCACTAAATGGCCATTCCTTCAAAAATTGCTTACTGTCCAATACTATCCTAACAGCCAGGCTTAACTCATCAGATTCCGCGAATCTCAAAAGAAGATTATTATACAAGCACAGAACATCAGTGTACGCATCAGCTCCAGGACTAACATTATAGTCCTGAAATGGCTCGGGGAGCTTTTCTTGTTCAGGCTGATCACAATTCCGAAGTTCCTGAATCGTGTACTCCAACACCCTCGTGGCTCGGTTCACTGCACGACGAACTACATAGCCTCCAATAATCACATTGTTCATTGATTTCAGCACGTAGTCAATCAATCCTGTATCGCCAATGTGGAGACGAGCAGCATCCCTCGCCTCTTGCCTACTCATCCCACAACTTCCAAATCTGATTGCTTCTCTCTTTTCTCTCAACGCCTCAACAATCACATCTGCAGTGAACTCAAGTCTCCTCACTGGCCATCTACTGTCAAGAGATGCTGCAACATTCGAAAACTTTCTATACCTCACTGATTTTTCCTTCCCCACAGACTTGTTTGGTGCAGCATTTCTTATCAAGTATCGTGAAGAACATCCTCGTAAAACCGGAGCAGTAACATTTGGCTTTTCCTTAACTGAATTGCAGGACTTGACAAGAAGGATGAACCTGAAGAGGTCACGGACCGTGATCAAAGGAGTGTTGCTCAAACCTCTATAACAAGCAATCACCTGCTTCATAACATTGGATCTACTGATGTATCTGAAATCATCAATCACCTGATCAAGCTCAATTGAGCTTAACATTTCAATAGCTTTTTCATAGTGGTGTTCCATTATCCCAAAACTTCCATGGCTAAACTTGTAACCCCACCGGCCAAACCATGTATGCCCATAAGCAACCCCATACAACAAGCGCAAATCCATCATATGCTTCCTGGATACATCTTCAACAGTGATTTTCCTGTGAAGAGAAACAGATGAACATATTTGAAGAACTGAACTAATACACTCAAAACAGAATCAGACATCTTAAAATCATAGAGAAATTTTCATTACCGAGCTCGAAAACTCGTGCAAATACGATTCCAGAGATCCATTACTTCACGTCCACAGAGATATTTCGATCCACCCTCAATTCCATTAAGTGAAATCAAATGCCCAAATCCATTAGAATGAATCAAACCATGCAAAATGTGAGTTTGATCATCAAAAACACCATCATCAAGATGCTTTTTCCATTCACTATCAGCTGGTATAATCAAATGGTATTTCCTCTTCGAAACAAGATGATGACTCCAACCTGAAAACCAAAATTTCACAGATTCCTAAAACCCATAAACCCCAAAACTCAAAAAAACAATAAATTCACAAAAACCATAAACCCCAAAACTCAAAAATCTCAAAAGAACCGACAAATCCCCAAAACCCATTAACCCCAAAAACTCAAAAGAACCACTATATCTCCAAAACCCAACTTCAAAAATCGACAAAACAACCAAAAGGGTATTCAAATTCAACACTTACCAGCACATCTGCAGTGATCACAGAAAGTTCTAACAGAGCTCTTCACATTCTCTTCAATGGTGTAAAGAGGAATCAGCACACCTTTACTCTTATGCACCAAAAACGTACACCAAATTGGCATTCCTTCAACAGTATACTCCTTAACCTCAGCACATTCCTGAAGAAAATACCGAATATTATCACGAAACGGACCCATTGGCGTAATCGGACATCCCGGATCAAGAAAACTATGAAACTCATAGATATTCGACACTCCCTTCTTCATCTTCTCTGTAGCCATTTTCATATTTAGCTCTTCAAAAAAAATCGAAAAAATTCTGAGATTTTTAACAGATTTTAGGAAGTTGGAGTTTGTTACTGAAGAAGAAGAAGAAGCTTTTCAAACGGTTGAAGTTTCAGTTTTTTTGCGGCTAGAGAATGTGAAATGACGAGAATACCCTTTGGGTTTTATAGGAATTTTGAAATTTTGAAATGAGAAACGGACGGTGGTGATGATCGATGAGAGATTAGAGGCATTTCTGGCCGTTGATTTGTTCTTCAGTCAAAGAGTTTGACTTTTGAGATGTGGAGACTCGAAACAGATTAATATAATTCTTTTGCTTATGTGAAATTAAATGAAAGAGATACTACTTTTTTCGAGAGTGTTCGATACAAAGAAAAATATTTTTTAAGAATTTTTATTTGTCGTAAGTAAAAAATATCCATATAGAATCTAAACGAATACAAGAAAGGGTGGGTCGTGGTATAGGTGTGGGGATCGGAGCTTTTATATATGTTGAGTTTTGGGTAAAGATAAATCGCGTTAAAGGACATAGGAGAGCCTATATTTTTATAGATACTTCTATTAGGGAAGTTATTTTTTTCACTATTTATCTTTTAAAGAATTCGACCAACCAAATTAACCATGGAAAATTGAAAAAATATGTTTTGTTTTTTCAATTTCGCGATAGGGTGTATTAGATACAAAGAAAAATATTTTTTGGATTTTATTTAACGTAAGCAAAAAATACTTGTGTAGACTCTAAGCAATTAAATATCAGAAGATTGAAAAAAACATGTTCCTTCCTATTTGAACACACCCTTAATAATTATCCCTCGGTCTCTTTTTACTTGTCTACTTTTAAATTGACATATTTATTAAAAAAATAATTAATGACGTAGTGAGTTTCTTATTTTACCCCTATTAATTATGAAGTGGATGAAAAGTTCTACATTATTCAAAAGAATTAGTCATTTTACTAAGAGTATAATAGGTAAAAAAAATTAAAAAAAATTATCTTTTTCTTGATTTGTAAAAAATGAACAAGTAATTAAGAACAACGATAAAAAAAATGAACAATTAAAAAAAAAACGTCATGTATATTGTTGAAAGAAAATATCATAGGTCTCTAATTGATTGTTTAAGGGCTTTTAAAAGGCTCCTAATTAATGAACTTTAATTAAATGAATGTTCTTTTAAGGTTAAAAGTAAAAGAAATTTGTCATGGTGTAAAATTTATTAAAGGTTTATCCATATCATAAACAAAATTAAAAATTGAAGGTATCGTTCTAATAAATCACATATAAAATTCTAAATTTTGTTATGACAAAGTTGATTTTTTTCCATGCTATGCCTTAATTGTGATAGACAAAATTATTTATATTTATTGCTGAGGAAAGATTATATATATATTATAAAATTAATTGGGATACAATTGACTTTATTTGAACACAATGATTTTATATATATATATATATATATATATATATATATATATATATATATATATATCATGAATGTATATGTACTCACTAGTGGTACAGAAAAGAACTTATACAATAAGATATAATATTAAAAAGACAATTTTTTAATTTATTTTTACTGTATTTTACCAAACTTTTCTAGTTGGATGTCACTAATTTCCTCTACATATTTTACCATTAATTCATTTATCATTTTCGTCATTATTGTACCTTTTTTTAATGGAAAAATACCCAAGTATCCCCTCAACCTATGCCCGAAATCCCAGAGACACACTTATACTATACTAAGGTCCTATTACCCCCCTGAACTTAATTTATATGTAATTTTCTACCCCTTTTTAGCCTACGTGGCACTAGTTCGAAAAAAAAAAAAGTCAACCATCATTGGGCCCACAAGATAGTGCCACGTAAGCTAAAAAGGGGTAAAAAATTATTAATAAAATAAGTTCAGGGGGGTAATAGGACCTTAGTATAGTATAAGTGTGTCTCTGAGATTTCGGGCATAGCTTGAGGGGGTACTTGGGCATTATCCCTTTTTTGATAATTAAATAAACTTAGTGAAAGAGTTGGTTTTGGTTCTTGTGGAATCAAACTAAATGGAAGATGAATTAATATGAATATTTGGTAGGAAGATAATTAGTACAAAATACAAGTCAAAGATTGTATCTTGGTAGGTGAAAGTTAGGCAAACCATAAAATGGTTTGCTATCTTAACCTTGACAATTCTGACACATAGTGATGTCATGGATGACATCAATAGGATGAATTTATTCCTATAAATAGGTAGCTCTTAATTCATTTTCAAATCATCATTTCACTTGCCTTCTCACCTTCTAAGGCATTGTGTTCTCTCTCTTGTAGTATTTCACTTATATTCTTTGTATAGTGAAATAAATATTGGTGCAGTTGTTCTTTGGTGGACGTAGGATCATTTTGATCCGAACCACGTTAAATATTGTTGTTCTTCCTTGTTCTTTAGTTTCACGTTTCCGCTAACAATTGGTATCAGAGCAAGGTTCTGTCTGAGTATGCTCTGTGGTTGCAGCACAGTCTGAACTTCCACATCAGAAAAGGATTACTTTGGTTTTCTGTAGTTCCAAATACATTGTAGTAGAAAAGGAAGAACAAATAAAAAAAAATGAGTTCCATGAAGTTTGAAATTGATAGATTTAGTGGGCGCAACAACTTCAATATCTGGAAAATCCAGATGATAGCGTTACTGCGGAGGGAAGGTTCAATCCATGCTATTGACGGAAAGTACCCCGATAAGATATCGGATTCCGACAAGGAAAAGATTGAAGGAGATGCATTGAGTGCAATCCAACTGTCCCTTGCACCTAACGTACTTTGTGAAGTGAGTACAAGTACCGAAGAGACGGCCAAAGAGTTATGGGAAAAGCTGGAAGGGCTTTACCAGGACCAGTCAGTGACAACAAGGATGTTGTTACAACGGCGTCTTCATACATTTAAGATGGATTCAGGTACTTTGTTGCAAGACCATCTAGATGCGTTCAATAAACTTGTGATGGACTTACAAACTGCTGGAATTAAAAAGGACGAGGAGACACTTGCATGTTCTTTACTATTTTCATTGACTTCAAAATATCGTGATATTGAGAATTCAATGATGTATAGCAAACAACCTATTAAACTTGAGCAAGTGCGGCAAGCACTAAACTCTTGTGATGTGCGGATGCATTTTGAAGGAGACAAAAGTGACGAAGCTAGTGGACTCTTTGTAAGAGGTCGTACTAGCCAAAAGGGAAGGAGCAAATCGAAGTACAGATCAAAGTCTCGTGTGAACAAAAAGAATGCGGAGTGTTGGGGCTGTCACAAGAAGGGGCACTTTGAACGAGATTGCCCTATGTCGAAGTCCAAAGAAAAGGCGAGTGCATCCATTGTTGAGAAAGTACATGATAATGATGATGATTATGTACTAACAACATCATGCAATAATGGAGTCTATGACAACAAATGGATCTTAGACTCTGGTTGTACTCTGCATATGACATTCCGAAAAGATTGGTTCAGCAGCTATGAAACAAGCAGAGGAACTGTATTAATGGGCAATAATGCAACTTGTAAAATAGTTGGCATTGGTTCAGTTCATGTTCGCTGCCATGATGGAATCATGAGGACTATTACAGAAGTCCGTCATGTTCCTGATCTAAAGAAGAATTTGATCTCCCTGGGTACTTTAGATAAACAAGGCTATAAGTACATGAGTGAAGGAGGAACTATGAAAGTGACTAAAGGGTCTTTAGTCATGTTGAAGGCCAAGCTGGAGGATGGCCTCTACACACTTGCGGGAAGCACCATTATTGGCTCTGTAAATGCATCTACAGTTCAGTTATCTAATGATGACAAGGCAAAATTATGGCACATGAGACTAGGCCATATGAGCGCACGAGGATTGGAGATGTTGAGCAACCGCAACCTTTTGAATGGTGAGAAGATCAGCACACTTGAATTTTGTGAGCACTGCGTCTTAGGGAAGCAGAAAAAGGTCAGCTTCAGCACTGGCAAGCACAAGACGGGAGGGGTGCTAGACTACATCCATTCAGATTTATGGGGTCCCTCTAAGCTTCCATCAAAGGGAGGAAAGAGGTATCTTCTCACATTCATTGATGATTTTTCACGAAAGGTTTGGGTGCGTTTCCTGAAGACAAAAGGTGATGCTTTTGAAGCATTTAAAGAGTGGAAGATTTTGGTTGAAAATCAAATGGAGAGGAAAATCAAGTATCTTCGCACGGACAATGTCTTGGAGTTTTGCAGTGAAGAGTTCAATGATTTCTTCAAGGTTCATGGGATCGCAAGGCATAAGACGGTCAGGCACACACCACAGCAGAATGGAGTTGCCGAGAGAATAAACAGAACTCTTCTTGAGAAGGCTCGTTGTATGCTCTTACAAGCTAAGATGTCCAAAGTATTTTGGGCTGAAGCAGTTCATACTGCTTCTCATATTGTCAATCGGTCTCCAGCATCAGCGATTGACTTTAAGACTCCGAATGAGGTCTGGTCAGGTGACCCTCTAACTATTCATACTTGCGAATATTTGGGTGTCCAACTTATTATCATGTTAATGAAGGTAAGCTTGAACCAAGGGCTAAAAAGGCCATATTTGTAGGGTATGTTGATGGAGTAAAAGGGTACAAACTATGGTGTTTGTCTTTACTCAAATTTGTAGTTAGTAGAGATGTTACCTTTGATGAATCCTCTATACTTGATCCTCGTAAAGTTTCTGTGGAGTTATCTAGAAACGAGAACAACGAGCAGGTGGAGCTACCGGTGGAGCTTACCAAGAAACGGGATCAAGAGACTCAAAGTGATGAGTCAAAAGATGCAGAAGAACTTGCTTCCAATGAACCATACACAATTGCGAAGGGAAGGGACAAAAGGCGGATACGGAAACCGGAACGTCTTATAGAGCAAGAAAATCTGATTGCACAAGCGTTCGTAGCTGCAGAAGAAGAGATTAAGGATCTCGAGCCCTCTTCGTATATTGAAGCAACTTCTTGCAAAGATGCTGCACAATGGCAGTTGGCCATGATGGAAGAGATGGAGTCTCTTCACAGAAATGAGACATGGGTCTTAGTTAAAAGGCCAAAGGGGATGAGGACAGTTGGATGCAAATGGGTCTACAGAAAGAAAGAAGGTATTCCAGAAGTGGAAGCTGCTAGGTTCAAGGCGAGATTGGTTGCAAAGGGTTTCAGTCAGAAGGAGGGAATTGACTACAATGAGATCTTTTCTCCAGTCGTGAAACATAGCTCAATTCGCGTGCTGCTAGCATTGGTTGCACAATTTGATTTAGAGCTTCAACAGCTTGATGTCAAAACTGCTTTTTTACATGGTGATCTAGAAGAGACAATCTATATGGATCAGCCTGAAGGTTTCCTAGCTGAAGGAAAAGAAGACCATGTATGCCAACTGAAGAAGTCTTTGTATGGTTTGAAGCAATCCCCTAGACAGTGGTACAAGAGGTTTGATGCATTCATGACTACACATGGATTTTCGAGGAGTGTATTTGATAGTTGTGTGTATCACAAGAAGATGTCTGGTAACTCTATGATTTATCTTTTGTTGTATGTTGATGATATGCTTATTGCTGCTAACAACATCACAGAGATAAATATTTTGAAGAAACTGTTGAGCAAGGAATTTGACATGAAGGATCTAGGAGTTGCAAAGAAAATCCTTGGAATGGAAATTTCAAGAGAAAATGGTGTTGTACATCTTTCTCAGAAGAGGTACATCCGAAAAGTTCTTGAAAGATTCAATATGGATATGAGCAAGCCTGTAAGTACACCTTTAGCTTCTCATTTCAAGCTTTCAGAGTTACAAATGCCTCAATCTATGGATGAGGTGGAGCATATGTCAAAGGTTCCTTATGCGAGTGCAGTTGGTAGCATTATGTATGCTATGGTATGCACACGTCCAGATATTGCCCAATCTGTAAGTGTAGTAAGCAAGTACATGGCAAATCCAGGAAAAAGGCATTGGGAAGCTGTCAAGTGGATATTGAGATATCTCAAAGGAGCTCCTGATGTTGGCCTAACCTTTCGGAAAAGTGAATGTATTTCAATTCTCGGTTATGTTGATTCTGACTATGCAGGGGATCTTGATCGAAGGAGGTCCACAACTAGATACATCTTTACTCTCGTTGGCAGTGCCGTTAGTTGGAAATCGACTTTACAGTCGATTGTCGCTTTATCTACAACAGAGGCAGAATATATGGCAGCAACGGAGGCAGTGAAAGAAACTATCTGGTTGAAAGGTTTGGTGGCAGAATTGAGTTCAGTTCAGCTTAAATCAATTCTAAAATGTAATAGTCAAAGTGCTATTCATTTGATTAAAAATCAAAGGTTTCATGAGCGCACCAAACACATTGATGTCAGATTTCATTTTATTCGAGATGTCGTAGAAAAGGGAGCTATCAAGGTTGAGAAGGTTATCACAGACGATAACGCTGCAGACATGTTGACCAAAATAGTCCCGCTTGCCAAGTTTGCACACTGCAAGGACTTGGCGGGAGTATGCATCAATTGATGCAACTCTAAGAGAACAACTGCTAGGTGGAGCTGGTATGTTCAACAAAAGTTTGATTCTTCTTGTTTCTTACAATGGGATTGCCCAGTAAGCTTAGAAGTTTTGGCCGGAGTTGTTTATACGCATGCTTGGAACACAAACCAAGGTGGAGATTGAAAGAGTTGGTTTTGGTTCTTGTGGAATCAAACTAAATGGAAGATGAATTAATATGAATATTTGGTAGGAAGATAATTAGTACAAAATACAAGTCAAAGATTGTATCTTGGTAGGTGAAAGTTAGGCAAACCATAAAATGGTTTGCTATCTTAACCTTGACAATTTTGACACATAGTGATGTCATGGATGACATCAATAGGATGAATTTATTCCTATAAATAGGTAGCTCTTAATTCATTTTCAAATCATCCTTTCACTTGCCTTCTCACCTTCTAAGGCATTGTGTTCTCTCTCTTGTAGTATTTCACTTATATTCTTTGTATAGTGAAATAAATATTGGTGCAGTTGTTCTTTGGTGGACGTAGGATCATTTTGATCCGAACCACGTTAAATATTGTTGTTCTTCCTTGTTCTTTAGTTTCACGTTTCCGCTAACACTTAGTTCAATCATAGATTTCACTATCATCTTATTGTGCAATTTAATTTTCAATATTAAATTAATTCGGTACTTCAATCGATACTATAAGCGGGATACATTAGCAAAATTAATTCATATATTACGCATACACAAAACTTAAGTGATATTTAAGTGGAAATAGAACATATGATTGATCTATTATTTATCGAGTTTCGAATCATGTGTTACTATCTCCGAACATAATTTGTTCCTAAATTAAGTATGTACGATTATAGGTTAAAATTTCGTAAAAGACGAAAAATTAGTATTTAAGTAGATTTATCATATAGGGGTGAATTTATAACTCATCAAGTTTCGATCGATAAACATGTATCAAAGTTAAGCACACATCATCCACTAGTTCAAAATTATGCCACAAACGAAATCTTAAATTTTGATATTATTATTAATTATTTATCGAGTTTTAAATCATATAAATGGTAATTTTTCAATAATAAAAAAAAATCCAAAGTAAATTTTTCAGACATAAGGGGTCATAAATTTTTTTGGTCTTCCAAAAAGACAAACTAAAAGATAAAATGACTAGATATTCTTATAATTTTATTTCAAGATCATAGGTCCCACTATTTTTCAACTAAAAATTCACCACTTTAAATTCCCTCTATATATAATAATCCCACTTCTAATTATTTTCTTCATACAAAATTATGAATTTACAAGACATTGCAGCTATTCTTTGTTTAATTCTAATATTTGGATTTGTTCTAAACACCCTTTATAATGTTGTATGTGATGATAGTGAAAGTTCCAAATTAATTAAAGATGTGAAGGAGAATGAAGCAATTTCTGGTAATTTAGAAGCTCAGAAACATTTCAGGCAAGTTCTAACATTTTCGACGTGCTTAATAGACGTTTGGACATGATTTGATTGAAGTTTGTAAAAAAATAATATTTTAGAGTCGAAGTTGAAAAAGAATATTTGAAAGTTATGCGAACACAAATGTACTTGAAGGTAAAAAATTATGTTATTTAGTAAATTAATAGTTAAATTGTGAAAGTTTGAATTCAATAGATCATTTCTCGAGTTTGATCAATTAAAAGATTATGATTGAAGTTTAATTATCCACTCAAAATTTGATCATCCACTTAATTTATACATTTTGAACCCAGAGTTATCGTTAAAAAAAAACATAATGATTTTGATTGAAAAAAAAATATAATGATTTTGATTAAAATTTCATGTGCTAAAATATTCATTGAATATTACGTATTATAAACTTCAAATCTTAGATGTGTCTCTGACTATCATCACTACTCTACACTTGTTACTCGATTCTTCATGAGACGCAACACGAGAGCTACCCTATGTCATTTCCATACTCATCAAGCCGAACTATCAACTATGATATTGTTTATTTATCGGATTTAAGTAAGCCCAAAGTATACACCTTACCCCTATCTCGAGGAGGATGGAGTTCACGCTGACCTTACCTTTACCTCGAGAAGGTAGATAGGCCCTGACATCAAACATAAAAACATTAATGTTGAAAAGTACTTCCTGTGTATCACATTCCATAAATCATTCATGAGCAAAATATAATGACAACATTGTTACAAAACAAACTAATCAAAATATCCATCTAGCAATGCTCATGTTTTGGAACAGGACATTAAGGAAAGGCAAAACACAGCTCTAGTGTGTGTAAAATTTCATAAGCAGATACTAATGTTATAACAGAACAAACTAATCAAAGCATCCTTCCAGAAATGCTAAATGTTCCAAAACAGAAACAGGTTTTCGCACGTCTCTTTACCTTATTACAACAAGGGAAAACACAGTGTTAAACAACTCCATCGACATTTGTTTCTAGCCTATTCAGTTCTAACTTTCCATAATACTCCAGGTCTATTTCTGCTTCGGGTGATGCACGATGAAATTTTACTAGCTCAGTAAGAATTTCTGATCCTGTGTCAATAAGAATACCAGGATCCATGTACATTCTCACCAACACAGGGGACTTGGCTAACAAAATCTTGATAAGCTGCATCTCAGGCGTTGTTCCACAAAAGCTTATTATCTCAACTTCCCTGAGGTGATTAAATGTGACATCTGAGAAATGTTCGAGTTCAAGGGATTCTTGAATACCACTATCAGCTTCATCGTAACCCTAAAAAGATAACGAGAAGTCAATTATCAGATTATTGAGGATTCTAAGAAGTATGAATAAAAACCAGCAAAAAGGAACGAACGAAAGAAAGAAAGAAAGAAAGAAAAGAATACCAGCCGCCTGCTAAGAACCTCAATCTTGAGATATTCTAAATGTGGGAAGCTTCGTATCAAGCAGAGAGCACATGAGCGAGTATATGATTCCTTCAGCTCAACATGAGACAGGTTAAGATGTTTGACACGGTTCAGATAAAAGGGAAGCCTTGTTGGTGCTTCATCGGCAAAGAGCTAGGAAAAAATATACCAACGTTCAACATGACTTAGCCGAAAAGAAGTTCCATATGTGTAAGTACAAATAATGAAGTCATGAAGCAACATCTACCTGGCTATACCGGAAGTTCAAGATGAGGTGCTCAAGAGCAGAACGAGACTGGAAAAACTTTGCATAATCAAACTTCTCAGCCTCCATAGAAGAATTTTCACATATCAGAGATACTTTTGCCAGAAGAGGGACATTCTTTAAACAGATAGAACTTATGCTGCCTGTGAAATCAAAGGATCTCAACATTGGGGCATTGATTTCAGTGATGTTTAATGTTTTTGCGATTTCCAGCACCAACTTCTCAAGCAGCGGACAATGAGATATTAAATGTCCAAGCAATTCAGAAGAAATAGTGACTCTACATAGTTCCAGGCTGATTAAACGATCAAATCCTTCACAGGCCGATGGATGATGATGCATTGAGCAATTATGAATATTTAGATGCCTCAGCTGCAAACATATGAAAATTGAAGAAGGCAATCTGTATAGTTCATCTTTTCCCGGTGGAAGGTGAAGAACAAGATGTTGAATGTCTTTCCTAGACAGGAAAAATATGAAGTTGTCAATTCTAGGACATTCTTCCAGGTAAGTAATGTCGAGCTTAAACTTAGTAATGGGACCTTCATGATGGGTCAAAAGCTGGTAGACTATCTTTCTAAATTTAACTGTAGGGTAAAGCTTATCCTTTTGTGTGCTCCAAAGAGATTCATCAAACTTCCATTTTGCAAGTCTACACCAGTGATATTTCCATTTCCTTGATAAGACACTTGTCCTCACAGCATCTTTACAAGGCAAAAACATCAGAATGACATCAATAACATTATCATGAAGGTCGCTAAGGATGTCAGGAGGTAAACCTTGACAATGTTCTTTTCCCGTAGGAGGCATCATATAACAATAATCACCAAGAAGCTGTAGAAAATAAGCAATATTATTTACGAATGCATCTCCAAATTATATGGGCAAACTGACAAAATCTCTAAACAATCAGGACACAGAAGAAATAAAGATGCATTCTAGTTGAAATCAGTCAGTCATTTCCTATTAATATCAATGTTATATGGACAGATAATTAAGTTGTCTTGATCGACCCATATCGAAATAGAATGATGATGATAACGACGAGGATATATGGTGCAGATTCTTAAAAAAAAACACGAAAAGTTAGTAGAAAAAATACACACTTCATCCACCTACAGTAAATATGAAACATTGCTTATTATCCACTAATATCATTCTTAAAGCCAGAGCACTTCCTAGCAGTAATTCATAAAATACATTTGTGAATCCCAAATCTGTTTGCTACTTCTAAGTTACCATCAACTATCATACAAACAATAAAATATGGTCATTTCAAGATTTAACAGTCGAAAAACACGCCTAAAGTATCACAATTTTGTAAGTTCCCTACCTGAACGATCAAGTGTTTACTCGTGAACTATCGTCAACTATCTATCAAAACACACCCCAAATATCAGTTATTCCCTTTTCCTACCGCAAATATCACCTTCTTTCAAGTACAAAAAAGAACAACGGATTATTGAAGCGTGTTTCGATAAATATTTGGTGATATTTGAGGTAAGAAACATGCACACCTAATAGTTCAGGTACGACACTCAAAAAAAATGATCCACTCATATTATATATCATAAAATAAGCTTAAGAAGCTGTTTTCACCAAATTTTTGCAAGATTTAAAAACATCAAACTAGAATTAGCAAACCCTAGCATACAACATTGCAACATCAAACCAAAAAAATAAAGAGAATTACATTTTGAGCTCACCAAGAACTAGGATTATCTAGTATATCAAATACCCTTATCATTTTGCTTCATCTAGGTTTATCAACTACAAAATTTGCTCATTTTAAGCAATAAATACAGCATAAAAATCAGTTTTGCTAGATTTCCAACATCAAATTAGTAGCTTTACTACTATTTACATTTCCTAATCCTAAAGAACCTCAAAAGGGAAAGCAATGATTTTTTTCAAAAAAAAAAAAAAAGAAGAAGAAAAGTAATAGTAGATTTCGATACCCTTTAAAGTGCTTTGAATGTATGGATTCTTCAAAATCTTCAATTTCAATCTAGGGTTTGTTCATCTCCCTCACAGTTGGAGAGAGGGTTGGTGAAATAGCCATAAGAGTGAATTAGTGTTTTTTTATTTTTATTTTTTCAAAAAATATACATAAATATATTATAATAAAAAATATTTATCATTTATAATAATAAATATTTTTTTCACATAATCACTTTTAATTCATTTATAATACAAGTTTAATACATATTAAAAAAACAATTTATTATTATACAAGTGTTAATGATAGATAATACATTTATCACATATTTTAATACACTTATAATATAAAGTGATAATTTTTCAAAAGCAATCATAGTTCAAATATATTGAATTCATAATTCACTTTTAATATATATTATAGATTTATTACAACATTACTATAAATGATAGTAAAAAAAAATTATCGCTAAAATCAGTAATTATTTTTTAAAAATATATTAATGTATTAATTTTTCTTTTTTTAAGAAAACAAGGAAAACAGAACACTAAAATGGTATTATTTGCATAAATAGCCTTTTTTAGTGCAATGTTCAAGATTTGTCCTCATTTTTTATATTTGCACAAAATAACCCCAATTTTCAAGTTAACAACAAAAAGCCAATGTAATTACACAAGTAGAATTTAGGAGGACAAAATGTATGCAAATGTTATAAAGAGACCTTTTTTGAAAGAATTAAAAAAACTCAGTTGGATGAATAGTGAAAAAGAAGCATACATTACACAAGTAGAATTTAGGAGGATAAAATGTATGCAAATGTTATAAAAAACTTTTTTGAAAGAAAAAAAACGCAGTTGGATGAATAATGAAAAAGAGACAGCAATAACAGAAACAACAAAAAGTTATAAGATATCAAAGCGAAACAATAAGCAGAATATAGGGATAAGTGTATAGAATGACAAACTAATAATATAAAATAAATATAATAGTTATCGTTTGACTTATTTGTGTTCCATAGCAATCTGTTTGTCAATCCATCTCTCCTTCTCTCGTTCGCTTCTTTCGCTCGCCTCTCTCGCTTTATACAATAAAATTGTGTTTTTAATTATATAAAGCGAGAGAAAATTATATGTACACATGCAAATACATATATCTCCGCTTTATACACTTATAATTATACAATAAAAGTACTTCCTTGTCCAAGTCTCTTTTGTATTTCTCTCTTTCTTCTTTTATACAAATTCAAGCTATATATAATTTCTCTCTTTCTCGTTTTATACAATTCAATTGTATATTCCCTGCCCATGTCTTTTTTGTCTTTATCCTTTTCTCATTTTATACAAATTTAAATTGTATATAATCGTCCTATACACTTATAATTATACAGTTCATTTTATATACTCGTCTTATACAATTCTCTGCCTAAGTCTCTTTCTCTTTCTCGTTTTATACAATTTGAATTATACATATATATATATATATATATATATATATATATATATATATATATATATATATATATTTTTTTTTTTTTTTTTTTTTTTTTTTTTTTGCTATAGAGCGCAATTATGCAAACTTTGCTATAGCATACAAATATGAATTTTATGTTTGTTATATGTGAAAGTTGCCCTAGAATATAAATTTAAAAATAACGGAAAGAAAATTATGATACTATCTAAGCTTCTACCAATCCTCGATTTATACTTTTTCCTATCATATCCTCGGTGAGTTGAAATTGCAACATATCCCTACCTAATCACCTCACCTCGATACTTCTTAGGCCTACTTATACCCCTCCTCAAGCCTCTTATGGCCAAAATTTTCAAGCTTAATCACTTCACTTTTAATTCCCCCCCCCCCCCTCTCCTCCCCCCCCCCCTAACCAAACCCCAACTAGGTCTATTCTTTCACTTGTAACACAAGAAACTATATATACAAATATATATGAAACAACAACATACATGTACTCTCACACGAAGTTCAGAGGGGAGGGGATAAGATGTACACAAACCTTAAGCAAGATACCAAATATAAAGAGCGGCCTAGAAAAAAGACACTATCAAACTTTGCAGTCATTCAGACATCTCTATGATTAAGAAAAGAAACATAACAATTATTATTGTAAATGCCTAAAGGATATCACATTTAATCACAGTTCTTTGAAAATAAAGCACCATAGTGTAGATTCATATCCAGGTTTCATTTCATAGATCGTTCAAGAAAAAGGAATGAAATGTAAACCCTTAGCACTGTAATGATTACAAACAAGAATTTTGAATTTCAATTCTTCTTATCGATCTGCAAAAATCAATCAGATACTAGGGAGTCATGTCTCGATAATCTTCATATGCATCAGATACAACCACATTAGCTTTACTTGATGCCCGCTGAATTGTTGTTGCTGCTATTATCTTGTCTCTTCTTGCATCATAGTTATCACCACGCAATGGATCAATTAGCATTCTCACCAGCATCGGAGATTTGGTCAATAGAAGCTTGATAAGCTGCAATTCGACCTTTATGCCTTCTATTCCTCCAAGCTGAACTGTCCTAAGGTGATTCAATGTCACATTTGTAAAACTTGCGAGAACTTCATCAACTTCATTAGAAGCCTCAAGTTTTTCTGATATATAATACCTCAAGCAATATACCTAAGAAAGATAAAGAAATTAAGGAAGTCATCACTACACATGAATAACAAATACAGAAGAAAAAAGAAAAATATAAGTATCACTACTAACCTCCATTTCAATATCTTGTATGTATGGGGAGCTTTGTATCAAGCAAAGAGCAACAAAAAAATCAGCTAATCCATGCAGAGTTATGTTAAAACGTTTAAGATAGTTAAGAGGAGCGGAAAGTCTTCTGGGGATTTCAGCTGCACCTGTAACCAAGAACTACAATGAAAGTGCAAAAATCAGGATGACTCAAATTCCAAAGGATGGTACTTCAATGGAAACGCATTACAGTGAACGTGTGAAGCAATATTTACCTGGTCACTTCCATTTGCCAAGTCGAGATGCTCAAGAGCAGAAAGTAACTGAAAAAAATTGTCAAAATCACATTTTTCTGATTCCTCAATAGATTTTTGGCGCGGAAGAGAAAGTTTAGAAAGAAGAGGAACACTCCTTAAAGAAATATATTTTATGCAGCCTGTGAAGTCAAAGGATCTCAAATTGGGAGCGTTTATTTGAAGGTGGTCTGCAGTATCTGAAATTTTCAACACCAACTTCTCTAGCAAGGGGCTACAAGAGATTAAACTTTCTAGTAGTTTGGAAGAAATAGTCACGTCACACAGATTCAGGCTATTTAACATATCAAATCCTTTGAAGGCTGGTGGAGGGCATATTACACAATTTTGGAGAGTCAAATGCCTCAACTGAGTACACGCGAAAAATGAAGGTGGCAATCTGTATCGGTTCCACTCCGAAAATTTAAGAACAAGATCCTGAATGTCATTCCTAGAGAGGAAATATATCAAACTATTAATCTTAAGATACTTTCTCAGTGAAGAAATGGAGAGGGTAAACTTAGTAAGTGGTCCTGAATGAAGGGTCAAAATCTGGTACAGAATTTTTGTAAACTTAATAGAAGGGGATAGTAAGGCACGTGTCTCCTCCCAAAGTTTATCATCAAGTGTCAACTGTGGAATGCTGCACCATTTATACCTCCATTTCTTCGATAAGATGCTTGTAATTACAGCATCTTGCAAAGGCAAACGCATCAGGATGGAATTGATAACATTCTTTGGAAGGTTGCTTAGTCGATCAATAGATGACCTGTGACGACCACTCTTTCTTCTCTCAGGTGGCATCATACAGTGTTAATGGGAATCTGCAGAAAATAAACAAGAACACAAAGGTATGTTATCACCAAATTATCTGCACGTAGCACACAGACAATAATCATCCAACTCCTCGTAAAACCAATGAATCGCAGTCTTTAAAAGCAAGAATAACTTCCATAAATACTTCATGAATCCAGGGGATTATACAGATCTGTTATTGGAAAGGGAAAAATAATGGAAGAAAGATTTAATGCTTACCAAGGAACTAGAAAGATCTATTTGTAAGTTCCAATTTTTCTACAAGGTTGTGTGTTTTATGTGGTTGGTGTCCAAAGGAGCATGTCTTATTCACAAGATAATTTGCAAAACGAGAGGCTAACGGTTCTGCAAGAAATGTTATTGTGATGGACGCATCAAGACTATCAACCACGAACCACCTATTAGAGTGGCAACTGTTCTATAGGATTAAGGCACAATCGTTGTACTATATCAATAATACTTACCATTTCAATAAAATAAAAAATAAGGATAGACTTTCATTAAATATTATCAAATTTTGCATTTGTAATATTGCCTTGGGTCTGCCTTCTATTCTTCCAAGTCTACCGACATAACCTGCCCGCTAATACAGAACTTCCAAGAGAAGATTGGCAAATCCCACTAATAAAGAACTGCCTAAACATCTATCCTTCGGGTTGGGTCAGATGGTTTGGCTTGGGACTTCCATAATGGGGGTCCAAGTTTGAAATCCTTTGCTTGCGCCAACAAGGGGGTTTTTGTTTGGGTCGAGCTCATCGGTCATGGCTTGCCTAATGTGGTTTACCTCTCTTGTGCGGTTAGCAGGCTATTGCATAGGAGTGAGGTTTACCCTGTGCACGTCCAAAGGATAACAACAGCAGTTTCCCTTGTCAACAACAACAAAAACAAAGAACTACCTAAACATCAATTCCAACAAGCATATCGTCTATCATATCAAAAATCACCCCCCCCCCCGACCCCCATCCCCACCAACCATTACTAACAATAAGCCAACATTAGTAGAACTATCAAGTCAGACAACACAGTGAAAACAATCTATCACTATGGATTTCAAGATTTCCACATACTTAAAGCAACCCCATCACAGAACCTGTGTAAAAAACACAATAAAAGCTGAACATTTCCCATCATACCTAATTTTATTGACTCACCTGGAATCTGAACCTTCAAAGAACACTTTTTTATGTAACTTTTATTGATTTAGTGAACACATACATACATCCAAAAAGGAAACCAATAACTAAAAACAGAATCTTGAAACAGAAGATAATAATAGATATATACACTTAGTTTCAGGGACTTTAATTTCATCCAAAAGGGAAAGTAATGATAAAAACACAGACAAATAACCAAACAATAATGGAACAAAGATTTTAAAGCTTACCAAGGAACAAGATTACTTCTGGGTTCTGTGAAATGCTTCAATTCTAGCTAGGGAAAATGAAAACCTCAAAATTAGTTGTTGTTTTTTTAACCTAGGTAATTTAGTTTCATAATTCAGTTCTAGAGCCACATATTTTTTTTTTTCAAATTATTTTCAAGTGTAATGTAATTTTGAACCTTTTTAATTTCTAAAATACATAGTACAAATTAAGGTATTTGCTATTAGATATTTAATCCCTTAGTTTCATAAAAAAGATATTTCAATTTCCTTTTTAATTTGTTTAAAAAATAATGTTTTTTTTCTTTTTATGATAACATTTTTATTTTAACTTTCCACGTGACATGTTTAAGACCATAAAATTGAAAGGGGTTTTTGATACATTTGACATAACTTTAATTTAGAACCACACAATTAAAAAGTCTTCTTTCATTTCTTAAATTCCGTTCCAAGTCAAACTAGGTAATTCTTTTTTAAACGGAGGGAATATGATTTATCCTTTTCTAAACGCATAGTTAAAGCATTTAACAATAATTTAGGTGAATTTAGAGGCAATTTAAACTATCAAATATAAAAATATACAGCGGAAATATTTGTCACCTCCCATCAACAATAAATTATCACACCAAAAATAGGATAAATGAAAAGAATCAATCAGTATTTTTTGTCTCTACTTGAGTTTCAAACCTGAGACCTCGGAGTTCTCAACAACTTTATTAAAAACTAAGACATAGGCAATTTGAATTACATTAAAAATTAACCGACAATGACATTACGAATTTGGTAGATATAGGAGATTGGCTATAGATGAAACTTAAGGGATTTATGTGTAAATCACACATTGGGCTAAATATACCACCAATGTCTATTAATGTGCAAGTCACGTTGACAAGAGCGGTTCCTCGGATGATAAGCATCCTCCACCTAAGGAATTCAAGCATCCTCCATCTCCAATCCTACGGTTGTGGATTGGAGTCATCAAAGAGAGCAAAAAGGTGAGAGCTTCTGGGGACGGGTTTAAAAAAACCGATATCTCATCCAATCCACGCAGAGAACTTCTGCTTCAGGTGATGCACGCGAATAATTTGATACCTCAGCGAATACTTTTAGTCTTGTGTCAAGATCTAGAAGACGTTGATCAATTAGCATTCTCTCCAACACCGGGGAATTGGCTAACAAAAGCTTGATAAGCTGCATCTCAGATGTTCTTCCATCAATGGCGTATACCCTAATTTCCCTGAGGTGACTAAATGTCACGTCTGACAGACCTTTAAGTTCATCGGATTCTTCAGTACCACTATCTTCATCTTCATGGAAAACCTGGGAAAGATAACAAAGAAGACATTTCTCAGGTTATTGAGGATCTTACAAGTACGAAAAAACATCACTAAATAAGAAAGAAGGGAAGAATCAGCACTACTAACATCAATTTCAAGATGTTCCAAGTACGGGAAACTTCTAAGCAAGTTAATAGACAATGAGAGCTCATATGCATCCACCAGCTCAAGTTCAAGCAGGTCAAACCGTTTGACACTGTTAAGATCAAAGGGAAGCCTTGGTGCTTCATATTTCTTTTGAGCACATCCCTAGGAAAATATTCGCAAAATTCAAGATTATGTCAGCCCAAAAGAAATTCCATCCGATAAAGTAACATAACAATGGAATCATGAAACAACATTTACCCAGTAACAAGAGATATTCAAGCTGAGGTACTTGATAGCAGAACAAGAATTGAAAACCTTTGCAAAATCAAGATCCTTTTTCATTATCTGCTCACCAGTCAGAGATACTTCTACCAGGAGAGGTACATTCTTTAGGCAGACAGAACTAATATTGCCTGTGAAATAAAACCAACTCAGCATGGGGGCATCAATTTCAATTGTGTCTAAAAGTTTTGGGATATGCAGCACCAACAGCTCAAGCAACGGGCAATGAGATATAATACTCTCCAGCAATTCAGAAGAAATTGTTACTTCACACAGTTGGAGGCTAATTAACTTATCAAATCCTTCAAAGGCCCCTGGATGATGTATTGAGCAATTATCAAGACTTAGATGCCTCAGTTGCGAACATGTGAAAACTGACGTAGGCAATTTGCTATCCTCGGGAAGGTAAAGAACAAGACGTTCAATATTATTCCTCAAGACGAAATATACGAAGCTGCCAATGTCAGGGCAGCTTTCTAGATCAGCAACATCGAGGGTAAAGTCAATCAGGGGTCCTTCAAGAAGGGTTGAAATCTGGGAGATAATCTCTGTAAACTTATCTGTAGGGTTCAGTAAATTGTTTTCCGTTCTCCAAAGGGACCTATCTAGTGTCAACTTTGTAAGTCGACACCAGTGATACCTCCACCTTTTAGATAAGATGCTTGTCCTCACAGCTTCTTTAGAAGGCAACCGTATCAGAATGCTATCGATTACATCATTAGGAAGGTCAGTGAGGACGTCAGGAGTTAAACTTTGACAAGGGTTTCTTTCATTAGGAGGCATTATTTACCAATAATCATCAAGAACCTGTAAGAAAAAATAAGCAACATTACAAAGTAAGGGATCTCCAAATTATCTGGACAGAACTGCTATTCACATTTTTTGAGATAAATCAAGCAAAGAACTGCTATTCACATTGTCAAATCAACATAAGAACTAAAGGAACACTTCAAAAAATAATCACCAAGAACCTGTAGTAACTAAAGTCTAAACAATAATGCAAAGGGATCTCCAAACTATCTCGATAGAACCGCTATTCACAATGACAAATCTACATAGAAAATAAAGGTGCATTCTTGTTGAAATCAGTCAACTATGTCCTCGTAATATCTATGTTATATGGATATTCTAATGACTAATATGCCCTGAGATAATGGACATGAGGCACTGATGGCCTTATTTCCTGACCTATTCTTCTTGTGTACCAATCCGGAAGAAACAGTGGCTGAGGTATGGTCTATTCATGGATGGAATATTGTATTTAGAAGGCATTCCAATGACTGGGAGATTGGGAGAGTGGCTGAGCTATTACGTGTTCTCAATGGGTTATCAGCAGAAAAAGATTCTATCATATTGAAACACTCTAGAGATGGAAGCCTTTCTGTTAACAAGCTATATATTAAGGAGATCATCCAGGTGGTAAGCTTGGCCCATGGAAACAGATTTGGAGGAACAAGGTGCCAACCAAGGTAAAGTGTTTCTCTTGGCTGGTTGCTAGAAGAGAAGAAAAAATCAGATCTTTGCAGGGTTATGTTGAACCATTTCCTCAACAATTACATAGAAGAATGTATGTGACAAAGAATATTAAGAAATTATACTTAAAACACAAATTCAAAAGTGAACACACATAGAGAGGAGACTAAAGACCCCCAATTTTCAGTCCCCAAATTCCACAGCACATAGAAATACATATACACACATTGACTGGGAAAGAATTAGCCTCAATTTTCTGAAGAAGAAAACAAGAGAATGCTAAAAGGAAAGAAACCCTAGAGCCATGGGTCTCAGATTCGAATCCCAAAATAGGCAAAAGAACCATCTGTCCTAGCATCCCGTGAAATTTGCCAAGGTGTGCGAAATGACGAAAGTTGGCCCGAACACCATGATCATAAAAAAAATGAAAAAACCTGTACAAATTCAGCTACCATAAAAGCAATTAAAGTAGATTTGAAGCTTACCAACACTTGGGATTGATCTGAAATACCCTTGTCCTTTTTGTGTGCTTCAGCTGTTGAAGGAAAAGAGGAATTGAGACAGCGAGGGGTTTTATTTGGATGAAGGGGAAAAAGACAAGTGAAAATAGTGTGTATTATATGTGGGGTGGGGGTGGGGTATTTCTATGTCCGGCCTATTGGCACACACTTACATGGACGCTTTATTCTGTCTCCACTTATGGAACACCATACCGGCACGCACAATAAGCATTGCGATGCGAAGAGCATTACTTGGAGAAATAGAAGAATCATGTACCACACGTGTAAAATCTGACGAAGTCCCACATGAATATTCTACCATATCAGACATTCATGTCGACTTCATCTGCCCTTGGTAAAGTAGTCCATATTTTGATAGAATAATTACAATGTGACTATGCTTGTTTTAATTTTATTTTAAAATTGAGGATAATAAATAACAAGTTGAATATTCTAATGTATAACAAAGAGGTGGAGCCTTCCTCTTCACATTTTTTTCTTAGAGGCAGATAGTATTTTCCCCTTGTTGAGCTTTTATCACTTAGACAGCTAGTTAAGTTGTACACTAAGAAGTGGTTTTGCATTGATCTCTTTTGGTGATTAACAGAAGAAACTTAGTTTCCAAATCATTAATGTAATGACAATATCATTACAGAACAATCTAAATATATATTATTTCTATCTGCTCAATAAACAAAAGAATGGAATGATCACTTATAACAAGAATCACCAAGAACCTGTAGAAAATAAATAACAATACGAAGTAGGGAATCTTCAAGCTATCTGGACAGAATAGTTTTAAATCCACACAAGACATAAAGATGCATTCTAGCTAGTTGCAATTAGATCGATCAGCTTCTATTTTGTGTTAACAAAAAAAAGTATCCTCATTCCTTTGTGTTTCTAAGTATATAAACACAAAACCATAAGATGTGAACTACAACGGGAACTCAACTACTAACTTATACGACAAAAACAGTAAAAGATCACACAAAAGCAACAACATACAATTCAGATTTTGAGAGGAACAAAAGGGGCAAACTTTTTTTATGAGATGTGGTGAAGCCTGCCAATCCCAATATTAAGCATTGAATAGCTAAAATCGAGCATTATATTTTCAAGAACTCTTGGTAAAGGTTTTAGGAAATACTGTTCAAGGGTAAAATAGGAAAAAAGATTGTTTCTTGAAAGTAAATTTTTCCATAACTAAGATACAAACCCGAGATACTCAACCATTCCACCACAATGCATGTTGATCACTATAAGTTTGTCGGTAAATGGAAAGTCTTTCATTTCTTTCCCTACTCGTCATAAAAATAGGAAGACTAGCAAAAATATCTTCTTTTTTACTCTTTTTTTTAAAAAAAAATTATCTTGGACAGCATCATCACTTACAATAATTTTCCAAAATTTAGGATTTTGAAATCAACAAAAACTTTGATCAATATCACTTACTAATACGTTTAATTGACTTCTGTTGCCAGGTAGTATTTACTATCATGATTTGTCAGACCAGTAGATACCAGATCGACGGTTATAACAAAAAAAATTAATGATTCATTTCCTTATTTTCTTGCATTGTTAGTGAATTGTGATTACTTAAAACTTTCAGAAACAAGAAATTAAGAGATTCAAGAAGGAATCCATGTAACTTTTTACCCATAACAGGGTGTATCTTCCATAACAAAATCAAGAGCAGGCACTGAAAGTAATTATCCTTAAACATGTATGACATTGTTATTACAGAACAAACTGATCAAAACATCCATCCAACAATGCTTAAGGCAAGGTAAAACACAGTGTTATAGACCCCTACTATATCAAAGTTTTAGTCTCTCTTTTAAATTTGTTAACTTCTAGCCCAAAGGTTGTGATCTAATTAATCAATGTAGACTACAACTGCTTTAGGTGATGCACAAAAATTTTTTTTGATACCTCAGCAAATATATTGACCTCGGGTCAAGAGGTAGAACACATGTATCAATTAGCATTCCCACCAACACCAGGGACATGGCTAAAAAAGCTTGACAAGTTGCATCGTGGTTCCTCCGAAGCATTCCAGCTTAACTTCCCTGAGGTAATTTAATGTCACATCTGAGAAACGTCCGAGTTCAAGGCATTCTAGAATACAATCATCCTCTTCATCTCCACAGTGAACCTAAGAAAGATAACAAGAAGTCGATTCTCAAATTATTGAGGATCTAAGAAGTACGAAAATAATCAAAAAAAAAAGAAAGAAAGAGAAGAGTCAGCATTAATATTAATGAAGTCATCAATATTTACCTTGGACGCAAAGGAGGAAAAGAGAAGGTGCTCGAGAGCAGGACAACACTTGAAAAGCTTTGCAAAATTAAGATCCTCTGCTTTAATATAGTCACCGTACATCAATACTTTTACCAGACGAGGGACATTCTTTAGGCAGACAGAACTTATATTGCCTGAGAGATTGAACAATCTCAACATGGGGGCATTAATTTCAATTGTCTGACTTGTCTGCGATATCCAGCTCCAACTCCTCAAGCAACGGGCAATGGGATATTAAACTTTCCAGCAACTCAGAAGAAATATTGACTTCACATAAAATTCAGGCTAATTAAAGTATCAAATCCTTGAAAGGCTGATGGATGTTGTATTGAGCAATAAGGAAGACTTAAATGCTTCAGCTGCGAACATGTGAAAAGTGAAGAAGGCAATTTGTATTCCTTCCTAAGTGAAAGGTCAAGTACAAGATGTTGAATGTCATTCCTCGAGAGGAAATATATGAAGTTGTCGATGTCGGGACAACTTGCTAGATGAACAACATATAGGGTAAACTTAGTAATGGGTCCTTCATGAAGGCTCAAAAGCTGGTACATAATCTTTGTAAATTTAACTGTAGGGTTCAGTAAATCCTTTTCTGTTTTCCACAGAGTTTCATCAATCTTCAACTCTGTAAGTCTACACCAGTGATACCTCCATTTCTTTGATAAGATGCTTGTCCTCACAGCATCTTCACAAGGCAAGCGCAACAGAATGACATCGATTACGTTATCAGGAAGGTAGTTAAGGGCATCGGGTAGTAGACTTCGACGATGCTTTATTGCCTTAGGAGGCACCATATAACAATAATCACCAAGAAGCAGTAGAAAATAAGCAATGATATGAAGTAAGGTATCTCCAGGTGGACATAACAACTATTCACATTGTCAAATCAACATAAGAACGAGAGGAACACTGTCAACATAATCACCAAGAACATGTAGTAACTAGACAATAACACGAAGTAAGGGATCTCCAAACTATCTGGACAGACGGCTATTCACAATGCCAAATCAACATAGGAAATAAAAACTTGGTAATCTTAATCATAAATACCCATACGGTATGATAACAGTGTCGACATTTACCAATAAATAAATCCATGTATATCTATCTCTTGATCTCCATTAATGGCATTCTTAACATGAACACCTTTCATCAATACTTCATATATATATTGGTGGATTAACTACCACTGCGCCTCAAACCCAAACAAGTCGGGATTGGGTATATGAATCCTCACTGACTATGTCTCTACATTTAAACTCATCCCATGCCATCATTATGCCAAACAAAAATTGAAGTAAACAATAATGATAATGATCAAAAGCACACTTGAATATCACTTATTCGCGAGTTTTACACCCTCAACTATTAGGTGTTCCCTGTTCCTACCTTAACTGTTACCATTTATGTATTAAAACACACCTAGTTGTGTAGATGGTGATAATTCAAGAAGGAAAAAGGAACAACTGATAGTTGGTTTAAACAGCTTCGAGATGTGTTTTAAGACATAGATAGAATCATAGTGGTAGTTCATGTAGAAAAGGGAACAACCAATAGTTGGGGTCTGAAACTTGAGAAAAAGTTATAGTTTAGGTGTGTGTTATACCATTAACTATTAAAAAAAAACAATATTACAAGTTCTCTGGCACATAAATCTATGATAATTTACAATGATACTCATTTTTTTCTTGATTTCGAGTTTATGTGAGATGACGATGAGAATGAGAAGAGACGCACTGGGAACACGACAGAGAAAGAGAGTAACTTTATAAAGTACATGCCAGAAAACTGAAGACCCTCAATTTTCACCCCCAAGTTCGACACGACATAGAAACACATATACACACAGTGAGTGGAAAAGAATTAGCCTCAATTTTCTGAAGAAATAAAGGGGAAGGCTGAAAGACTCCTATAACAGTAAAGAGAAAGAGTGAATAGGTTAAAAATATCTTAAACTATCACCATTTTGCGAGTTCCTAACCAGAATTATTCGTCCCTCACAGAACCCTATGAACTACCATGGTTTCATATTAAAATACCCCAGGGCCAGGAGTAATATGACATGCTACACGAACACCACACTCCAAAGAGTTCTAAGTTGCAGTAGACGTGGAAAAAAAAATCGAGTGAACATGTTAAACCCTTCCCTATGCCAACTTGCACTTAACTCGACTATGCCACCATGTACCTACTACTTCCCACCAGCACAAATATCTAGTTACTACACCGACCATCTAACTCTGCTGGAATTTGAACCATCCCAAAAACACTATTTTTGTAAGATTTTCAGGGCAAACATAAATAGATTCTTATGCTTTGAAACCAAAAACTACATAAAGGAAGTAACTTTTATTGACTTCACAAACATATACAAATACCAAAAAGGGCCAATTTATGCTTATTATAGGACACATTAACCCATGGTCTCTTCATAAAACTAAATGGTGCACTTGGTTGAAAATGTTGAGTTATTTACCTAGACAAGTTGGGATCAATTCATGCGCAATACATTTCCTAAAAATCATAAATTCACCTGCAAGTCTTAAAAACAGAGTATTGAATCATAAGAAGATAAATACACTTATTTTCAGAGATTGTAAGTTCATCAAAGGAGGGAAATGATAACCAAATTATAGTGGAAAAAGATTTAAAGCTTACCAAGGAAGAAGATTGCTGATAATGGAATCAACCCTTTTTCTATTTGTAAACATCAAGAATTTTGTTCTAATCTAGGGCATGGGCCTTTGGAGGGAGATGGAATTGGGAAAGTACCTTAATTTTAACATTAAAAATTAAGGCTGGGCAATGGACCGGGTTGTACCGGTACCGGTCCGGTTCGATTACACGACGGAATGGGACACCATAAATTGGTACACGGAATAGAATGGAATCACGATTTGATACTAGTGTATCGGTACCGGTTTATCCTGATTTATCGCGATTCCGGTCTGGTCGAATTTCGATTAATTATTATTTATTAATTAATTTATATTATATATTTATAAATTATAATTTTTATTTAATTTTTTAAAGTTACATATTCAAGTTAATTAATTACAAGTTATAAATATAAAATTATAAATTATAACATATTAATAAGTAATAACTTATAAACTTTAAAAGATTTCAATCTTGAAAACTTAATTAGACTTAACCTGCAAAATTAATAAGTAAACTTTTTTTATAAGCTATCTATAAAATAAACATAAGTAAAAAGTTACATTATAAATTTAACAACTATCAATTAAAACTTTTAAAAAACAAAAAATATATTTATTTTTTCGTAACTCAAAAAATCAGTTTTTGAAATAACTAGATGTGTCGTCCCGTTTATCACATCCGTTCCATTCCATTCCGTTTTGGTTTCATCCCGGTATATAGTGGGATAGGACTGAATCGAGTATCCGTCCCGATAATTCCGATCCGATTCATCCCGTACTGGTCAACGAATCGGTCAACTCGTTCTGTTCCAGTCCAATACCGATTTGTGCCGATTCGGTGATTCCATTCTGATCTGTTCTAGTCTTAATTAAAATACGAGTGTCGGGTTGGAATCATGGATATCTGTATTTTAAAAGGTAGGGGCGTGAGGCGGTTCATTTTATATGGTACGGTATGGGGCGAGGCGTAAGCTTTGAGACACAAGGCATAAGTCTCATGAATCTACAGGCTGTAATCTCGTAATCTCATGTATATTCAATTTTATAATCTTATTATCAATAAAATAATCAAAAGTAAATTATTCAATAATTTTATAAATAATTTTTTTAAGAATAACCTATAATATATCAAAATTACATTATGATTTTTATTTGAAATAAGTATTATAATCAATAAAGGAGAAAAAAAATAGTATAATTACTATTTGAGAATGTCATTACACCAATAATAAAAAATATGATTTAAAGCAAAAAAATTCAAAATAATAAATTTAAAAATCACAGACCAACGTTTTTACACTCAAGACTTACGTTTTTATCCTTGAGAGTTACGCCTCAATTTCAAACTTATGACTTATGGCTCTACGTCTTAAATTTAACCCTAAAAGTATTTTTGATACGTCCCACTCCGAGACTCGCTCTAAAAATATTTTTGAAAACACTGATTGATACAATAACGGTGAAAGAATAAGGCAGAACGAAAAAAGAAAACATTTTAATTAGCCTTCTCAAATAGTGTGTGAGGTGAATAGAGATTAAAAGAAAAATGAAATAGGGTGGGGGGGGGGGGAGTAGAAGCAATGTAGGGGCATATTTGGATCTATTTCATTGTTTTTGAAGGGTATATTTGTACTTTCAAATAAAAAACGTAACCAAAATTATTTTGATATTTTATTTTTCTATCTGAATTATTATTAATTATTTATCAAAACGCACTTCAACTTCATTGTTTTCTTTTCCTACTAGAAAAGTTCACACCTAATTATACACATTAATCTCAATAAATCGAAGAAACGTTAAAATAAAATCCTCATAGTTACCTTCAAGCTGTGCCATACATGCAATTGGTCAAGTAAAGAAATAAACAAGTATGTCATACTACTACATTAAGTTTGTTTCTCTTTTCAGTCTTTCAACTTCTAAGCCAAAGATCCGCCAATGTAGACAACTTCTGCTTTAGGCGATGCCCGCGAAAAATTTGATATCTCTGCGAATATCTGTAATCTTCTATCGAGCTGTTCTTGATCAAGAAACTTTCGATCGATTACCATTCTCTCCAACACAGGGGACTCGGCTAACAAAAACTTGATAAGCAGCAACTCAGAAGTTGTTCCTGTTAAGCAGCATAGCTTAACTTCCTTGAGGTGATTGAATGTCACATCCGATAAATGTTTGAGCTCAAGGGGTTCTGGAATAGGTTCATCCTCGTCATCTTCATCTTCTTCGTCATATCTATAGTCATGAACCTAAGAAAGACAACAAGAAGTCAACTCATAGATTATTGAGGAGAGAAAGAAATAAACTAAATGAGCCGAAGTACTACGTACCTGTATTTCGAGATATTCTAGACACGGGGAACTTCTGATTAAGCATAGAGCATACGAAAGCTTGTGTGATTCGACCAGCTTAATGTCAGGCAGGTAAAAGCGTTTGACGCTGTTAAGATTAAACGGGAGTCTTGTTGGTGCTTCATATCCTTCTTCAGCAAAGAACTGGGAAACAATTACCGAAAATCAAGATTAAGTCAGCCCAAAAGAAATTTCATCCACCAAAGTGCATAATAATGAAGTCATAAAGCAATATTTACCCCGGAATCAAGCAAGAAAAAGCGGAGGTGCTCGAGAGCAGGACAACACTCGAAAAGCTTTGCAAAATCAAGTTCCTCTGCTTCAATATAGTCACCATACAGCAATAATTTTACCAAACGAGGGACATTCTTAAGGCAGACACAACTGATATTGCCTGTGAGATCAAACGATTTCAACATGGGGGCATTAATTTCAATTGCGTCAAACCTGTCTCCAATATCCAGCTCCAACTCCTCAAGCAACGGGCAATGAAATATTAAACTTTCCAGCAACTCAGAAGAAATATCGACTTCACATAAATTCAGGCTTATTAATTTATCAAATCCTTGAGAGGCTGATGGATGTTGTATTGAGCAATAAGCAAGACTTAGATGCCTCAGCTGGGAACATGTGAAAAGTGAAGAAGGCAATTTGTATTTCTTTCTATGTGGAAGGTGAAGTGCAAGATGTTGAATGTTATTCCTCGAGAGGAAATATATGAAGTTGTCAATCTCAGGACAGCTTGCTAGAAGAACAACATTAAGAGTAACCTTAGTAATTGGCCCTTCATGAAGGCTCAAAAACTGGTACATCATCTTCCAAAATTTTATGGTAGGGTTCAGTAAATCCTTCTTTGTTATCCAAAGAGAACCATCAATCTCCAACTTTGTAAGACGACACCAATGATACCTCCATTTCTTTGATAAGATGCTTGTTCTCACAGCATCTTTAGAAGGCAAACACATCAATATGACATAAATTATATTATCTGGAAGGTAGCTAAGGGCATCGGGAAGTACACTTCGACCAAACTTTCTTGCCTTAGGAGGCATCATATAACAATGATCACTGAGAAGCTGTAGAAAATAAGCAATAGTATGAAATAAGGTCTCTCCAAGTTATCTGGACATAACAACTATTCATTTAGTCAAATCAACATACGAACGAAAGGAACACTTCCAACAATAATCACCAACAAAATGAAGTAACTAGAAAATAACATGAAGTAAGGAATCTCTAAACTATCTAGACAGAGCGGCTATTCACAAAGCCAAATCAACATACGAAATATTTTAGTATTCAAATATTCTATCCAATAGGTTATATTGAACCATTTGATCATTTCCTTAACTATTGAGGAAGAGAATGTAAGCGAAAAACAACATTTAGAAATTATATACACACAGTGAGAAAACTAAAGACCCCCATTTTTCAGCCCTCAAGTTCGACACGACATAGAAACACATATACACACAGTAAGTGGAAAAGAATTAGCATCAATTTTCTGAAGAAGAAAACAAGGGGAAGGCTAAAAGACTTGGGTGAAAAATATCTTAAACTATCACCATTTTTCAAACCAAAATTATTCATCCCTCACAGAAACCTATGAACCAACACGATTTCATTTTAAAATATCCCCGGAGGAATATGACATGCTACATGAACATCACACTCCAAAGAGTTCTAAGTTGCAGTACACACGGAAAAAAAATCGAGTAAGCAGGTTAAAGCCTTCTCTATGCCAACTTGCACTAAACTCGACAATGCCACTACGTACCTACTACCTCCCACCAGTAAATATATCTGATATCTCTACCCGTCAGCCTTAAGCAGATACAAAGAAATCACCTATAATATCTTCCAACTCCACTGGAATCTGAACCATCCAGAAAAACACTATCTTTGTAAGATTTTTTGGACCAACTTATATAAATTCTTATGCTTTGAAACTAAAAACTACAAAAAGGAAATAACTTTTATCAACTTTAGGAACATACAAACACACCCAAAAGGAAACCAGCAACTTAAATTCCAGGGATGAATTTATATGCTAATTACAGGGCACATAAACCCGTGGTCTCTTCGTAAAATTAAATGGTGCACTTGATTGAAAATGTTGAGTTATTAACCTAGATGAGTCAGGGATCAATTTCCGCTTAATACATTTTCTTCTGCTGCACTCATATTCTGAAAATCCTAAATTCGCCCAAAACACTTATTTTCGGAGATTGTAAGTTCATCAAAAAAACGAAACAAAATGATAAAATGCAGAAAAATAACCAAATTATAATGGAAAAAGATTTAAAGCTTACCAAGGAAGAAGAATTGCCTTTTTCTCTTCGAAATTGCCTCTAAGAGTTTTACCCTGATCTAGGGCATGGAGTTTGGAAAGAGAGAAATTGGGGAAAAACTTAATAGTTTATTACCGGGTCGGATTCGATTTTCATTTCAAGTAAAATACGGATATTAAATATTGAGGGCGAGAAAAACAAGGTAGGATGAAAAAGTATTTTCAATTATACATGGTACAAATAGATATTAGTCAAGTTAGTAAATATGAAATTTTGTGTCTATTTTACTCTTGTTATGAAATCGTACTATTAATACCGTAGCATAGATGACTAATAATTAATAGAGGAGATATAGTAAAATTATCCTTTTACTTGTTGTTTCTTAATTAAGGAATATGTTACGGCAAACATGGACAAGTAATAATAGACAGAAGGAATAGTAAGCTTCATGTATAAGGTTAGTTGGTACTTTCTCCGTTCTAAAAGAAGTTGTGTTATAAGATTTCAAGATATAACTACAAGGATGGTTGTGGTGCAGTGGTGGGACTATTCCAGCTTAATATGGTTGGAGCTTCACCCCCAAATGATCCCTAGAGTGCGCGATCCAAAGTTAGTCAAGGCTTAGGACACCCCCAAATGGACCCTAGAGTGTGCAATTCGGAGATAGTTGGGGCTTCAAACACCGTGTGAAAAAAAAGGAGATAGAATTGATCGTACTCTTCCAGAATAACCCTTGTTTTGATACATGATGTTTTATACGATTAAGGAATAATTTATTTCTTCAAGGCAATTAATTAGGGGTAAATTAGTAGAAACACTCCTTATTTTCTAAGAATGATTAGTTTTAAATTTTTAAATTGGTAAACACATAGTTATAGACCAATTATATCAACGTTTGAGTCTCTCTTCTAATTTTTTTAACTTCTAACCCAAAAGTTGTGATCTGATTAATCAATGTAGACTACTTCTGCTTTAGGTGATGCACAAAAAAAATTTGATACCTCGTGTCAAGAGGTAGAACACATGTATATATTAGCACTCTCACCAACACCAGGACATGGCTAACAAAAGCTTGATAAGTTGCATCGTGGTTCCTCCAAAGCGTTCCAGCTAACTTCCCTGAGGTGATTTAATGTCACATCTGAGAAACATCCGAGTTCAAGGCATTCTAGAATACAATTACTCTTCATCTCCACAGTGAACCTAAGAAAGATAATAAGAAGTCAATTCACAAATTATTGAGGATCTACGAAGTATGAAAAATTCTCAACAAATAAGAAATAAAGAGAAGAGTCAGCATTAAGAACCTTAATTTCGAGATATTCTAAAATGGGAAACTTCTTATCAAGCGAAGAGAAAAAGAGAGCTCACATGACTCCACCAGGATAGTTTCAGGTAGGTAAATCGATTGGCACTGTTAAGATCAAAAGGAAGCCTAGTTGGTGCTTCATATCCTTCTTCAGCAAATAACTAGGAAAAATTTAAGCAAATTCAAGATCAGTTAGCCCAAAAGAAGTTCCATCTGCTAAAGTGCATAACAATGAAGTCATGAAGCAATATTTACCCAGATATTAAGGAATTTAAAGAGGAGGTGCTCGAGAGAAGAACAAGACTCGAAAACCTTTTCAAAATCAATATCCACTGCCTTCATATCGTAACCTGCCAGAATACTTTTACCAGAAGAGGGACATTCTTTAGGCAAAGAACATATATTGCCAGTGAAATCAAACAATCGCAGCATGGGGGATCAATTTCAATAATGTTCAGAATTTTGGGATATCCAGCATCAACTGCTCATGCAACGGGCAATGAGATATTAAAATTTCCAGCAATTTAGAAGAAATTGTGACTCTGCATAGTTCAAGGCTAATTAATTTATCAAAACCTTGAAAAGCCCATGGATGATGTATTGAGCAATTATGAAGGTTTAGACACCTCAGCTGCAAACACATGAAAAGTGAAAAAGGCAATTTTGTATATCTTTCTAAATGGAAGGTGAAGAACAAGATCTTGTATGCCACATATGAAGTTGTCAACTCATAGGTTCTATAACAAACTCATAATCATAGTTTCTGCAGCTCTTTGCTAATCAAGGGTTAGTTAAACAATAAATGGTTGCAACAATACTGCAAACAGGCAAGAGCTTCCAAACACAAAGCTAACTATACACACCAGCCTCAATAAGCCATCATGTGTAATACGTATTCAATAATGCATTCATGCACAAGCAGTAAATGTAAAATCCTTAAAACATGTAGTGACAGTGTAATTACAGAACAAATTAATCAAAACATCCATCTGACAATCCTCATGTTCCCAAGCAAAACATACTGTTATACATCAACCTTTGTTTCTCTCATTTCAATTTCAATTTCTAAGCCAATAGATTGATCTGCTTAAAAATCTATGTAGACTACTTCTGCTTTAGGGTGATGCTATCAAAAAATTTGAGACCTTGGCAAATATTTTTGATCTTCTGTCAAGAGGTTTATCAGGTAGATAACGTGTATCAATTAGTATTCTCAGCAACACACGGGACTTGGCTAACAAAAGCTTGATGAGTTGCGTCTCAGGTGTGGTTCCTACTAAGCATCGCAACATAACTTCCCTGAGCTGATTAAATGTCATGTTTGAGAAATATTCAAGTTTAAAGCATTGTAGAATACTATCATCCTCTTCATCCTCACAGTCAACCTAAGAAAGACAAGAAGAAGTCAACTATCATATTATTGAGGATTAACAATTATGCAAAGAATCAAAGCACTAAGAAGAACCTTAAATTTTCTGTGATATCCAGTACCAACTGCTCAAGCAACGGGCAATGAGATAATAAACTTTCCAGCACTTCAGAAGAAATTGTGACTCCACATAGTTCCAGGCTAATTAACTTATTGAACCCTTGAAAGGCTGATGGATGATGTATAGAGCAATTATGAAGATTGAGATGCCTCAACTGTGAACATGTGAAAAGTGCGCAATTTGTACATCTTCCCAAGTGGAAGGTGAAGTACAAGATCTTGAATGTCATTTCTCGAGAGGAAACATATGAAGTTGTCGATCTCAGGACAACTTTCTAGATGAGCAACATTGAGGGTAAACTTAGTAATGGGTCCTTCATGAACAGTCAAAAGCTGGTAGATAATCTTTGTAAATTTAACTGTAGGGTTCAGTAAATCCTTTTTGGTTTTCCAAAGAGACTCAAAGCTTCAACTCTTTAGGTCTACACCAGTGATACCTCCATTGTTTTTTGATACGGTATTTGCTTTCACAGCATCTTTACACGGCAAATGCATCAGAATGACATCGGTTATATTATCAGGAAGGTAGCTAAGAACGGCAGGAAGTAAACTTCGACAATGTTTTCAACGTTTAGGAGGCATCATATATCAAAAATCACCAAGAAATTGTAGAAAATAAGCAATAATACAAAGTAAGGATCTCCAACTAATGTGGATAAAATTAATATACACGTTTTGCGATCAACATACGAACGAAAGGAACACTTACAATACTAATCACTAAAATTCTGTAGCGATAAACAATAATATGAAGTAAGGACTCTCAAATTATTTGGATAGTACATCTATTCACATAGTCAAACTAACATAACAAATTAAGGTGCATTCTTGTTGAAATCAGTCAACTAGCTCCTTTTAATACCTAAGATGCAATTTGCCTTGAGATATCTATATTGAACGGCAGGATATTAGCTTGGGTATTTCATGCAGATTTTTCAATCAGAAGGAAAAATATACTTGACATACCCAGACTGAGTATGTACCAGTAAGGAAATCCATGTAACATAGCTTAATATCCATTAATTGCATTCTCACAGAATGAACACCGTCCATTAAGGGTGTGTTTGGTATGTAGCAGTGTTTCAAAAGGCGGGGGCGTGAGGCGAGGCGTTTTATATAGTACGGGGCGAGGCGTAAGCCTCGAGACACGGGGCGTAAGTTCCATGGATCTACGGGCGTAGTCTCATGTATATTCAATTTTATAATTTTATTACTAAATAAAATAAGCAAAAGTAAACTTTTCAATAAATTATGATTTTTATGTGAGATAAAGTATTAATATTCAATAATGAAGAAAGAAGGATTATCATTATTATTTGAGAAAATATCACTACACTAATAATAAAAATATGATTTAAAGCAAAAAAATTAAAAGGATTACATTAAAAACGCCCGGGCATACGTTTTTAAGCCCATGACTTACGTTTTTATGTTCAGGGCTTATGCCTCAAATTTTAGGACTTATGCCTTATGGATCTACATTTTTAATTTACGCCTCAGAGGGTTTTTGGCACGCCCCACCCCAAAACTCGCCCTGGGACTCGCCCCAAAACGTTTTTGAAAACACTGGTACGTAGTTTCCAATTTTCTCCAATTAAGTTGGTCAAAGATTTGGAAAACATTTTCTCTAGAGAAACAAGTTCCTTAAAATTGAGGAAAATGACTTTCCTAGTGAATGTAGGGAAAACAACTTTTATAAATGTCAATCCACACTAATTGTCTAATACTCACCTTCCAGCACATCCCAACCCCACCCCAGGGGCGGACCCACCCTTGGGTAAGGGGTCGGAAAATTACATTGTATATAGAGGTCAAATTTTGTTTAATAAATATATATACAAGCATTGACACAAGTAAAAAGTTTAATATAGTGGTGAATGTGTTGCGAAAATTCCAGAGATCGTGTATTCAAACCCTACAATTTTCATAATTATATTTTTACTACAACAATTAACACTCCTTAATGATAATCCTGGATCCGTTACTGCCTCCCCCTAACCCTGACTCCCCCTAGAGTTATCTAGATTATATACAAATGCTTTTGGAACAAGATTTCTGCTTATTTACTTAATAACACATAATAAGAAAGAACTCCACTTACATTTGTACCAAAAACACACTCTAAGAGTTAGCCTCTATAGAAACAAGAATCACATTATCTCAGCAAGAATTTGTATCTTCACGAAACACTAAGATTTTTGGGACAAACGTAAATATCTTCTTATGCTTTAACAAAAAACTATGTAAAGGAAGTAACTTTAATTGATTTAACAAAATATACACATACCCAAATGGAAAGAAATGATGAAAACACAGAAAGAGAAGATTTAAAGCTTACATGCAAAAGAATATAGTTGATGATGGAATCCGCCTTCTTTTTTTCTCTTTTGACCTTTTGTCAAACATCTTCCCAAGTGGAAGGTTAAGTACAAAATGTTGAATGTCATTCCTCGAGAGGAAATATATGAAGTCGTCGTTCTCGGGACAACTTGCTAGATGAACAAGGTAGAAGGTAAACTTAGTATGAATACTTAACCACAAATACACATATGGCATGATAACAGTGTCAACATTTACCAATAAATAAATCCATGCATATCTCTTGATATCCATTGATGGCATTCTTAGCATGAACACCTTTCATCAATACTTCATATATATATTGTTGGATTAACAACAACCACTACACCTCAATCCCAAATAAGTCGGGATTGGGTATATGGATCCTCACTGACCATGTTTCTACATTTTAACTCATCTCATGCCATCATTATGCCAAACAAAAATTGAAGTAAAAAATTGTGATGATGATCAAAAGCACACTTGACTATCACTTATTCGCGAGTTTTACACCTCCACTATCAGGTGTTCCCTTTTCCTACCTTAATTATTACCACATATGTATTAAAACACACCTAGTTGGGTAGATGGTGATAGTTCAAGAAGGAAAAAGAAACAACTGATAGTTGGCTTAAACAACTTCTAGATATGTTTTAAGACATAGATAGTGGTAGTTCATGTAGAAAAAGGGAACAACCAATAGTTGGGGTGTGAAAACTAGCAAAAAAAATTATAGTTTAGGTGTGTGTTTTACCATTAACTATAAAAAACAATATTACAAGTTCTCGGGCACATAAATCTATGATAATTTACAATGATTCACCCTTGATACTCATTTTTTTCTTGATTTTGAGATTATGTGAGATGACGACGAGAATGGGAAGAGGTGCACTAGGAACACGACAGAGAAAGAGAGTAACATTACACAGTACATGCCAGAAAACTGAAGACCCTCAATTTTCACTCCCAAGTTCGACACGACATAGAAACACATATACACGGTGAGTGGAAAAAAATCAGCCTCAATTTTCTGAAGAAAACAAGGGGAAGGCTAAAAGACTCCTATAACAGTAAAGAAAAAGACTGAATAGGTTAAAAATATCTCAAACTATCACCATTTTGCAAGTTTCAAACCAAAATTATTCATCCCTCACAGAACCCTATGAACTAACATGATTTCATATTAAAACACCCCAGGAGTAATTTGACATGCTACACGAACACCACACTCCAAAGAGTTCTAATTCGCAGTAGACGTGGAAAAGAAATTGAGTGAACATGTTAAAACCTTCCCTACACCAACTTGCACTTAGCTCGACTATGCCACCATGTATCTACTGTCTCCCACCAGCACAAATATCTAGTTACTACACCCACCATCCAAAAAAAACACTATTTTTGTAAGATTTTCATGACAAACATGAATAGTTTCTTATGCTTTGAACCCAAACACTACAGAAAGGAAGTAACTTTATCGACTTTAAAAACATATACAAATACCCAAAAGGGCCAATTTATATGCTAATTATAGGACACATGAACCCATGGTCTCTTCATAAAACTAAATGGTGCACTTGGTTGAATCTTAAAAACAGAGTATTGAAACATAGGAAGATAAATACACTTATTTTCAGAGATTGTGAGTTCATCAAAAGTGGGAAATGATAACCAAATTATAAAGGAAAAAGTTTTACAGCTTACCAAGGAAGAAGATTGCTGATAATGGAATCAACCCTTTTTCTGTTTGGACTTTTGTCAAACACCTTATGCCCTATTTGTAAATTTGAAGATTTTTGTTCTAATTTAGGGCATGGGGCTTTGGAGGAAGAGGGAATTGGAAAAGTACTTTTTAACATTAAATACGAGTGTCGAGTTGGAGTCATGAATATCAGTATTTTAAAAGGTGAGGCATTTTATATGGTATAGTACGGTACGGGGTGAGTCGTACGCTTTGAGACACAGAACGTATATTCAATTTTATAATTTTAGTACTAATAAAATAATCAAAAGTAAATTGTTTAGTGATTTTACAAGTAGACTTTTATGAACAACCTATAATATATAAAAATTATATTTGATATAAGTATTAAAAATCAATAATGAAGAAAAAAAGTATTATAGTTATTATTTGACAAATATCATTATATCAATAATAAAAAATATGATTTAAAGTAAAATAAATTCAAAAGAATAAATTAAAAAGTCTGGACCTACCTTTTATGCTCAAGACTTCTTTTATGCTTGAGATTTTTGCCTCAAATTTAAAACTTACGTCCTATCAATCTACATCTTTGATTTAAGCCCAAAAATATTTGAGGTACGCTCTACCCCGAGACTCGCTTTGGAACTCGTTCCAAAACATTTTTTAAATTATTAATGGATATAATAACGATGGAAAAGAACAAGGCAAAACGAAAAAAGAAAGCATTTTAATGTAACCTTTACCAAATAGTGTATTAGGTGAATAGAGATATAAGTAAAATGAAATAGGGGGTAGAAGCAACGTAGGGGCATATTTGTATCTATTTAATTGTTTTGAAGGATATTTTTGTACTTTTAAGGAAAAAAAGGCAACCAAAATTATTTTGATATTTTTATTTTCTATCTAAATTATTACCAATCAATCAATTAATATATATATATATATATATATATATATATATATATATATATATATATGAGAATCATAGTAGAGGTGACGTGGCACCTCTCTATGACCTCCATTCATTTTTCTTCTTTTACTTGACATTTTTTCTTATTTTTTTTCTTATTTTTTTCTTATAAACTTATACCTCTTCAATTATATAAATTCTATTATTAAATTAGTATTAGTAATATTCATAACTCTCAAACCTTTCATATTCGTAACCTCTTAAGTCTTTTATATTCATAATTCTAATTATTTAATGTGAAAGGTTACATTAACACTATAAAATCATACTAAAATTGTGTGTTATTTTGTAGTCATCTTTGGTTAGAGAATTAGTGGAAGACATGTTACAATATTTGTAAGCTTTGAGGTGCATCATTTTTTCAAATATTATTTCATATATTACTTTTAATTAGAAAGTAAGGCTTAATATGTCAGTATATTTTTATTTTTTCTGGATAAATTATTTTGTTTTGTTATCTTTGAAATTCATTATATGTCTAATAATGTATTTGTTATTATTTTTCTTGACTCTTGTGTATAGGATGAAATGATAACATCAAGCGATGAAAATTAATGAATTTTGAGCTACACATGTATATTGATTATTTGTCAAAAATGATTATGTAGGAAAATTTATGATTAAATGTAATTTTCCCTTATCCATTATGAGATATAATATTTTATTTTGCTAACTTTGAGATTCATTTTGGGATTAATAATTTATGGGAAAAGGGTCTGATATACCCCTTAACTTTGTCATTTAGAGCTGATATACCCCTTGTTATGAAAAGTGGCTCATATATACTCCTACTTGTAAACAAATGGCTCACATATACCCTTTTCCTCTAACGGAAATGAAAAAATAATAATTTTAATCCAAATTTTTATTATTTTTTTCTAAAAGATATAATCTCATATGAGTAAATTTAATCCTCGTCAAACATATTTTTTTTAACTTTTTTTTGTTTCAATGACTAATTTATAATTATTATTTTGATAATCAAAATTTATGTTTCACTAATATTCTTGTAAAACTTATTGTAGATGACCGAATTTTTTCTTCGAATACGAAATTAAATTAAAATACACACACAAAAAATAGTTTAAATTTTTTTTCTTTAAACTAAGGAATGAAAGAAAAAAAACAAAATAAGAATAAGAAACTCAAATAATTATAATAAAAGAAGTCAAAAAATAATTTATGCATGAAAAAAATTAAAATATATCTTGAACTTTGATAGAAGAATCATATATACCCCTAAATAATTTTTTTAAAAAAAATTAGAAGTAATAAATATAAATTTAAAACTAATCTTTTAACTTCCGTTAAATTAAGGGTATATGTGAGCCATTTTGTAACGGCAGGGGTATATGTGAGCCGTTTGTATAACGGTAAGGGCATATATGAGCCACTTTTATAACGAGGGGTATATCAGCTCCAAATGACAAAGTTGAAGGGTATATCAGACTTTTTTCCCATAATTTATCTGTTATTATTTTTCTTGACTCTTGTATATAGGATGAAATGAAAATATCCAAAGATGGAGATTAATGAATTTTGAGTTATATAGTGTCTATTCTTTTTTTTAGGTCCTTAAGAAGTAATGTTTCTATTATATTATTTTCTTTTGAATTATTTATGTTTTGTCAAAAATGATTATAAGTATTTAAATGTAATTTTCTCCTTATTCTTTATCTTTTTCTTCTTTTGGTAGATAATCTTTTAACTTATTTATTCAGATTTGCCGATTATTGGAAATATATCTATAATGAAAATGGTTAGACATTCTTGCATAATTTGAGTTTACAAGGAAAAATAATTTGATATGTCTGATATAATTACAACTCTTTTTTTATTGATTCATACATTTAATATTATTTGTTTATGTTCATGAAGATAAAAATTCTAATTTTTTAAAGAAAAATATTTAATTTATTCTCTTTAGACCTCTATATGATTCTTAGACAATTGAATTATGTTATAATGATAACACTCATCAAAAATAATTATTTGTTCAGGTAAATTCGTCTCTCACTTTTTTATTGATAACATTAGTTTATTGTGTTTGTGGCGTATAATATTTTAAACATAGAAGTAGAAAATGAGTAAATGATATTGATGTGCTACTTAAAGAAATACGTAAATATACTTTCATAATCCGGTTAAACAATTTTTATCAACAAAAATAATAGAACATAAGAATGTAAAATTAATTTATAATTTTTAAAAATACACATGATTTTATTAAAAATAAATTATTTATTAATATATAAAATTGCAATTCTTAATTTTTATTTTTTTAATAAAAGATTTATTAATAAGTCTTTATATTTTCATATTTGTTATTTTCGGGAGTTGTAAAGTTATTTCAAAATTGCGATTAATTTATAATTTTTAATATGTAGTTGGTTTCTTATCTTTCTATTTACTTACAATAAAATATTTGTCTCAATAACTCTAATGTGTTTGTCTTTTCATTTTCTATAATTAATGTTATTTATTAGTGTAAAAATGTACAAATATTACTCTTATTATGTTACAAAAGTTCAAAGTCATATTATTAATCCACTTAATTATCGTGACTTTTTAATCTTAGGAATTTATTATATTAAACGTAATATTTATTTAAAATGTGAAATATACTTTTTAATATTTTGTGTTTAAGCCAAATAAAATTAAAAGAAATAGGAATTTTATATGTGTCATTTTCTTGAATCTTTTTTGCGTTGTTAATTCTCTCTTTTGTTCTCTTTTATGTTATTTTTAGATTTTACATTTTTTTTCCAATATAAGTTGTCCCAAAAACAATTGGATACCACTTGATACATCTTCTTCGTTTTCATTGTTGCACTCATATTCTAAAAATCCTAAATTCGCCCAAAACATGCGCTTATTTTCAAGAGATTGTAAGTTCATCGAAAAAATGAACAAAATGATAAAATGCAGAAAAATAACCAAATTATAATGAAAAAAGATTTAAAGCTTATCAAGGATGAAGAATTGCCTTTTTCTCTTCGGAATTTTGTCAAACACCTTATGCCCTATTTGTAAATTTTCATGAGTTTTACCCTAATCTAGGGCATGGGGTTTGGAAAGAGAGAGAAATTGGGAAAATACTTTATAGTATATTATCGGGTCGAATTTGAGTTTCGAGTATAAATGAAATACGGATATTAAATATCGAGCGCCAGAAAAACAAGGTAGTTTCGGGTATAAGTGAAATACGAATATTAAATATCGAGCGCGAAAAAAACGAGGTAAAATGAAAAAGTATTTTGAATTATATGTTGTACGAACATATGTTAGTCAAGATAGTAAATATGAAACTTGTGTCTAATTTACTTTTGTTATGAAATCGTACAATTAATACCATAACATAGATGGCATGTAATTAATAGAGGAGGTATAACAAAATTATTCTTTTACTTGTTGTTTCTTAAGTGGTTGTTTCTTAAGTGATATGTTAAGAATAACAGAAGGAGGAAATAGTAAGCTTCGTGTATAAGGTTAGTTGGTACTTTCTCCTTTCTAAAATAAGTTGTGTTATAAGATTTCAAGAAATAATCTATCAACATGGTTGTGGTGCAGTAGTGAGACTATTCCACCTTAATATGGTTGGAGCGCGTCACCCCCAAATGAATAATGGAGTGTGCGATCCGAAGCTAGTCATGGCTTCAGACACCCCCAAATAAATCCTAGAGTGCGCAATTCAGAGTTAGTTGAGGCTTCGAACACGTGTGAAGAAAAAAAAAAGAGAAAGGATTGATCATACTCTTCCAAAATAACCCTTATTTCAATACATAATGTTTTATACCATTAAGGATTTTTTTCTTCAAGGCATTTAATTAGGGGTAAATTAGTAAGAACACTACTTATTTCCTAGGAATGATTAACATTTTTTTAAAAAAATGATAGACCTAAGGTAAAAAAGTTACTTAATTTATAACAAGGAGAATATTTTATTAACTTATATATATATACTAGCTTCGAGTACGTGCGTTGCACGTGTGCCTCAGGCTAAGTTGCACGAAGGTGTTGTGGCGATGCGTTTGTATGACCTCTTTGATATTAAAGACGAAGAAACCACAAATATTGTGAAAGAAAAATAATTATGTGTTAAATATATGTACATTTTGATTTAGTAATTTGCTGAAAGGATAAAAAAAGATCAATAACAAAATAGTTACAAATTACAATAATTAATTAAGAAAAATATATAGAGAACTTTCACATATATAAGAAATATTAGGCAAGATAGAAGACAAACTCATATTCCACCTATCTCAAATTTTCTTTTCAAGAAAATCAACAAAGCTTTCTCTTGTAATAGAGGATATATGTACTTTTTTCTTGTAAAGATGAGTCTTAACTTTTTCTTTTAGGGTATATCAAAAACTCATCAACCCATTGACCGAAACTCGAAATTAGAACCATCCAAAAACACAATCTTTGTAAGATTTTTGGGACAAGCTTATATAACTTCCTATGCTTTTGAAACTAAAAACTACAAAAAGGAAGTAACTTTTATCAACCTTATGAACAATACACACACATCCAAAAGGAAACCAGCAACTTAAAATCCAGGGGTGAATTTATATGCTAATTAAAGGGCAAGTAAACTCGTAGTATCTTCGTAAAATTAAATGGTGCACTTGATTGAAAATGTTGAGTTATTTATCTAGATGAGTCAAGGATCAATTTCCACTTAATACATTTTCATTGTTGTACTCATATTCTAAAAATCCTAAATTCGCCCGATACATGCACTTATTTTCAAGAGATTGTAAGTTCATCGAAAAAATGAAACAAAATGATAAAATGCAGAAAAATAACCAAATTATAATGGAAAAAGATTTAAAGCTTACCAAGGATGAAGAATTGCCTTTTTCTCTTCGGAATTTCGTCAAACACCCTATGCCCTATTTGTAAATTTTTATGAGTTTTACCCTAATTTAGGGTATGGGGTTTGGAAAGAGAGAGAAATTGGGAAAATACTTTATAGTATATTATCGGGTCGGATTTGAGTTTTGGGTATAAGTGAAAAAATGATAGACCTAAGGTAAAAAAGTTACTTATCTAAAACAAGGAGAATATTTTATTAACTTATATATATATATATATATATATATATATATATATATATATATACTAGTTTCGGACACGTGCGTTGTACGTGTGTATCAGGTTAAGTTGCACGAAGTTGTTGTAACGATGTGTTTGTATGGCCTCTTTAATATTAAAGACGAAGAAACCACAAATATTGTGAAAGAAAAATAATTATATATTAAATACATGTACATTTTAATTTAGTAATTTACTGAAAGAATAAAAATAGATCAACAAAAAAATAGTTACAAATTACAATAATTAATTAAGAAAAATATATAGAGAACTTTCACATATATAAGAAATATTAGGCAAGATAGAAGAAAATTTCATATTCCAGCTATCTCAAATTTTCTTTTCAAGAAAAACAACAAAGCTTTCTCTTGTAATGGAGGATATATGTACTTTTTTCTTGTAAAGATGGGTCTTAACTTTTTCTTTTAGGGTATATCGCAAACTCATTAACCCATTCACCAAAACTCGAAATTAGAACCATCCAAAAAACACAATCTTTGTAAGATTTTTGGGACAAGATTATATAACTTCCTATGCTTTTTTGAAACTAAAAACTACAAAAAGAAAGGAACTTTTATCAACTTTATGAACAATACACACACATCCAAAAGGAAACCAACAACTTAAAATCGAGGGATGAATTTATATGATAATTATAGGGCACGTAAACCTGTAGTCTCTTCGTAAAATTAAATGGTGTACTTGATTGAAAATGTTGAGTTATTTATCTAGATGAGTCAGGGATCAATTTCCACTTAATACATTTTCTTCATTTTCATTGTTGCACTCATATTCTAAAAATTCTAAATTCGTCTGATACATGCACTTATTTTTAAGAGATTGTAAGTTCATCGAAAAAACGAAACAAAATGATAAAATGCAGAAAAATAACCAAATTATAATGGAAAAAGATTTAAAGCTTACCAAGGATGAAGAATTGCCTTTTTCTCTTCGGGATTTCGTCAAACACCTTATGCCCTATTTGTAAATTTTTATGAGTTTTACCCTAATCTAGGGCATGGGGTTTGGAAAGAGAGAAAAATTGGGAAAATACTTTATAGTATGTTATCGGGTCGGATTTGAGTTTCGGGTATAAGTGAAAAAATGATAGACCTAAGGTAAAAAAGTTACTTATTTAAAACAAGTATATATATATATATATATATATATATATATATATATATATATATATATATATATATATATATATATATATATATATATATATATATATATATATATATATATATATATATATACTAGCTTCGGGCACGTGCGTTGTACGTGTGTCTCAGGTTTAGTTGCACGAAGTTGTTGTAACAATGTATGGCCTCTTTGATATTAAAGACGAAGAAACCATAAATATTTCATTGTTATACTCATATTCTAAAAATCCTAAATTCGCCCGATACATGCACTTATTTTCAAGAGATTGTAAGTTCATCGAAAAAATAAAATAAAATGATAAAATGCAGAAAAATAACCAAATTATAATGGAAAAAGATTTAGAGCTTACCAAGGATGAAGAATTGCCTTTTTCTCTTCGGAATTTCGTCAAACACCTTATGCCCTATTTGTATATTTATATGAGTTTTACCCTAATCTAGGGCATGGAGTTCGGAAAGAGAGAAATTGGGCAATACTTTATAGTATATTACTGGGTCGGATTTGATTTTCATTTCAAGTGAAATACGGATATTAAATATCGAGCGCCAGAAAAACAAGATAGTTTAGGTTAAGTGAAATATGACTATTAAATATCGAGCGCAAAAAAAATAAGATAAAATGAAAAAGTTTTTTGAATTATACGTGGTACGAACATATGTTAGTCAAGTTTGTACATGTGAAACTTGTGTCTAGTTTACTCTTGCTATGAAATCGTACTATTAATACCATAGCATAGATGACATATAGTTAATAGAGGAGATATAACAAAATTATCCTTTTACTTGTTGTTTCTTAAGTGATATGTTACGAATAACATGCAGAGGGAATAGTAATCTTCATATATAAGATTAGTTGGTACTTTCTCCGTTCTAAAATAAGTTGTGTTATAAGATTTCAAGAAATAATCTATCAACATGGTTGTGGTGCAGTAGTGAGACTATTCCACCTAAATATGATTGGAGCGTCACCTCCAAATGGATCATAGAGTGTGCGATCCGAAGCTATTCAGGGCTTCAGACACCCCCAAATAAATTCTAGAGTGCGCAATTCAAAGTTAGTTGAGGCTTCGAACACGTGTGAAGAAAAAAAAAAGGAGAAAGGATTGATCATACTCTTCCAAAATAACTCTTATTTCAATACATGATGTTTTATACCATTAAGGAATTCTTTCTTCAAGGCATTTAATTAGGGGTAAATTAGGAAGAACACTTCTTATTTCCTAGGAATGATTAGTTTTTTTTTTATTTAAAAAATGATAGACCTAAGGTAAAAAAAGTTACTTATTTAAAACAAGGAGAATATTTAATTAACTTATATATATATATATATATATATATATATATATATATATATATATATATATATACTAGTTTCAGGCACGTGCGTTGTACGTGTGCCTCAGGCTAAGTTGCACAAAGTTGTTGTAGCGATGTGTTTGTATGACCTCTTTGATATTAAAGACGAAAAAACCACGAATATTGTGAAAGAAAAGTAATTATATGTTAAATATATGTACATTTTGATTTAGTAATTTACTGAAATGATAAAAATAGATCAACAACAAAATAGTTACAAATTACAATAATTAATTAAGAAAAATATATAGAGAACTTTCACATATATAAGAAATATTAGGTAAGATAGAAGACAAACTCATATTCCAGCTATCTCAAATTTTTTTTCAAGAAAATCAACAAAGCTTTCTTTTGTAAAGGAGGATATATGTACTTTTTTCTTATAAAGATGGGTCTTAACTTAATTAAGAGAAAAATAATTAATTAAATTGGACAATTTGAACTTAAATTTCAAGTTAGAATATTAATGAATTAAATGAAAGAAAGTGAACGAGGGGAATCAAAGTCTCAAAACATCTTTACATATTTCACCGGTAGCTAGAGGTTTTTAGTAGATGAATATGGTCACTATATTGAATTAAGTGCATTTAATTATTAAGTAACCCTTCAAATTCTTCAGGTTTTATATTTTTAAAAAGTGTTATACTCTATATAAATTTATACGATTATTTTAGTAATCCAACCTTTAACGTTGTTGCTTCACACTTTTAATAGAACTAATAATTCTATTTTTTACTATAAAGTTTGTAAAATAAAATAGTAAATCAGGAAAAAATACTTTAAAAGCTATACAACTTATATTTATGGTCACCAAAGCAAGAACAATTATCAACCATGCAAAGAAGTAAATCATAAAATTCGAAGTCTTATTGTGTACAATAATTTTTTATTTGTAGTTATTTATTTATCAAATACGAATTAACTCGGAAAAGAAAATAGAGATTTTGTAATGGTAAATAAACGAATACTTCTAAAGAAATCAACAAAAATATTATAAAATGAAGGGATAATGCACAAGTACCCCCTGAACCTATGTCCGTAATCTCAGAGACACACTTATACTATATTAAGGTCCTATTACCCCCCCTGAACTTATTTTATAAGTAATTTTCTACCACTTTTTAGCCTACGTGATACTAGTTTGAAAAAAAAAGTCAACCATCATTGGACCCACAAGATAGTGCCACGTAGGTTGAAAAGGGGTAAAAAATTATTAATAAAATAAGTTCAGGGGGGTAATAGGACCTTAGTATAGTATAAGTGTGTGTTTGAGATTTCGGGCATAGGTTGAGGGGTATTTGGGCATTATCCCTAAAATGAAAGCTAAAAGTAACAATGTGAAATTAAGATAAGAGATGACAACTTTCTTTATTCTCTTCCGATACGATATAATCGTGGGACTCAAAGGATTTTGATGAATATGTCATTAAACCATTTTATGGATGAAAGGTGAAAGTAACAAATATATTTTTAATGAACATCAACACATTTATAACATCTTCATTTCTAATATAATTACACAAAATAAAAATTCCACTTGAACCCATAGAAGAGAAATCTAAGAAGATCTTAGTTAATCTACAATAAAATTATCCAACAAATATTAAGATACAAGGAGTGAAGAGAAGTAACTATCATCAAAACTAAGACAACGTATATCATGACACAACTTACGGATCGAAAAATTAGTGAAGCACACAATGATATTTATAGCCAAGATATGTAGAAACTCAAAAGTCAAAAGTTA
>CM064973.1:5491078-5598872 GCA_032847665.1 Solanum chilense | reverse complement strand
TTTTCTCTTCGGGATTTCGTCAAACACCTTATGCCCTATTTGTAAATTTTTATGAGTTTTACCCTAATCTAGGGCATGGGGTTTGGAAAGAGAGAAAAATTGGGAAAATACTTTATAGTATGTTATCGGGTCGGATTTGAGTTTCGGGTATAAGTGAAAAAATGATAGACCTAAGGTAAAAAAGTTACTTATTTAAAACAAGTATATATATATATATATATATACTAGCTTCGGGCACGTGCGTTGTACGTGTGTCTCAGGTTTAGTTGCACGAAGTTGTTGTAACAATGTATGGCCTCTTTGATATTAAAGACGAAGAAACCATAAATATTTCATTGTTATACTCATATTCTAAAAATCCTAAATTCGCCCGATACATGCACTTATTTTCAAGAGATTGTAAGTTCATCGAAAAAATAAAATAAAATGATAAAATGCAGAAAAATAACCAAATTATAATGGAAAAAGATTTAGAGCTTACCAAGGATGAAGAATTGCCTTTTTCTCTTCGGAATTTCGTCAAACACCTTATGCCCTATTTGTATATTTATATGAGTTTTACCCTAATCTAGGGCATGGAGTTCGGAAAGAGAGAAATTGGGCAATACTTTATAGTATATTACTGGGTCGGATTTGATTTTCATTTCAAGTGAAATACGGATATTAAATATCGAGCGCCAGAAAAACAAGATAGTTTAGGTTAAGTGAAATATGACTATTAAATATCGAGCGCAAAAAAAATAAGATAAAATGAAAAAGTTTTTTGAATTATACGTGGTACGAACATATGTTAGTCAAGTTTGTACATGTGAAACTTGTGTCTAGTTTACTCTTGCTATGAAATCGTTCTATTAATACCATAGCATAGATGACATATAGTTAATAGAGGAGATATAACAAAATTATCCTTTTACTTGTTGTTTCTTAAGTGATATGTTACGAATAACATGCAGAGGGAATAGTAATCTTCATATATAAGATTAGTTGGTACTTTCTCCGTTCTAAAATAAGTTGTGTTATAAGATTTCAAGAAATAATCTATCAACATGGTTGTGGTGCAGTAGTGAGACTATTCCACCTAAATATGATTGGAGCGTCACCTCCAAATGGATCATAGAGTGTGCGATCCGAAGCTATTCAGGGCTTCAGACACCCCCAAATAAATTCTAGAGTGCGCAATTCAAAGTTAGTTGAGGCTTCGAACACGTGTGAAGAAAAAAAAAAGGAGAAAGGATTGATCATACTCTTCCAAAATAACTCTTATTTCAATACATGATGTTTTATACCATTAAGGAATTCTTTCTTCAAGGCATTTAATTAGGGGTAAATTAGGAAGAACACTTTTTATTTCCTAGGAATGATTAGTTTTTTTTTTATTTAAAAAATGATAGACCTAAGGTAAAAAAAGTTACTTATTTAAAACAAGGAGAATATTTAATATATATATATATATATATATATATATATATATATATATATATATATATATATACTAGTTTCAGGCACGTGCGTTGTACGTGTGCCTCAGGCTAAGTTGCACGAAGTTGTTGTAGCGATGTGTTTGTATGACCTCTTTGATATTAAAGACGAAAAAACCACGAATATTGTGAAAGAAAAGTAATTATATGTTAAATATATGTACATTTTGATTTAGTAATTTACTGAAATGATAAAAATAGATCAACAACAAAATAGTTACAAATTACAATAATTAATTAAGAAAAATATATAGAGAACTTTCACATATATAAGAAATATTAGGTAAGATAGAAGACAAACTCATATTCCAGCTATCTCAAATTTTTTTTCAAGAAAATCAACAAAGCTTTCTTTTGCAAAGGAGGATATATGTACTTTTTTCTTATAAAGATGGGTCTTAACTTAATTAAGAGAAAAATAATTAATTAAATTGGACAATTTGAACTTAAATTTCAAGTTAGAATATTAATGAATTAAATGAAAGAAAGTGAACGAGGGGAATCAAAGTCTCAAAACATCTTTACATATTTCACCGGTAGCTAGAGGTTTTTAGTAGATGAATATGGTCACTATATTTAATTAAGTGCATTTAATTATTAAGTAACCCTTCAAATTCTTCAGGTTTTATATTTTTAAAAAGTGTTATACTCTATATAAATTTATACGATTATTTTAGTAATCCAACCTTTAACGTTGTTACTTCACACTTTTAATAGAACTAATAATTCTATTTTTTACTATAAAGTTTGTAAAATAAAATAGTAAATCAGGAAAAAATACTTTAAAAGCTATACAACTAATATTTATGGTCACCAAAGCAAGAACAATTATCAACCATGCAAAGAAGTAAATCATAAAATTCGAAGTCTTATTGTGTACAATAATTTTTTATTTGTAGTTATTTATTTATCAAATACGAATTAACTCGGAAAAGAAAATAGAGATTTTTTAATGGTAAATAAACGAATACTTCTAAAGAAATCAACAAAAATATTATAAAATGAAGGGATAATGCACAAGTACCCCCTGAACCTATGTCCGTAATCTCAGAGACACACTTATACTATATTAAGGTCCTATTACCCCCCCTGAACTTATTTTATAAGTAATTTTCTACCACTTTTTAGCCTACGTGATACTAGTTTGAAAAAAAAAGTCAACCATCGTTGGGCCCACAAGATAGTGCCACGTAGGTTGAAAAGGGGTAAAAAATTATTAATAAAATAAGTTCAGGGGGGTAATAGGACCTTAGTATAGTATAAGTGTGTGTTTGAGATTTCGGGCATAGGTTGAGGGGTATTTGGGCATTATCCCTAAAATGAAAGCTAAAAGTAACAATGTGAAATTAAGATAAGAGATGACAACTTTCTTTATTCTCTTCCGATACGATATAATCGTGGGACTCAAAGGATTTTGATGAATATGTCATTAACCCATTTTATGGATGAAAGGTGAAAGTAACAAATATATTTTTAATGAACATCAACACATTTATAACATCTTCATTTCTAATATAATTACACAAAATAAAAATTCCACTTGAACCCATAGAAGAGAAATCTAAGAAGATCTTAGTTAATCTACAATAAAATTATCCAACAAATATTAAGATACAAGGAGTGAAGAGAAGTAACTATCATCAAAACTAAGACAACGTATATCATGACACAACTTACGGATCGAAAAATTAGTGAAGCACACAATGATATTTATAGCCAAGATATGTAGAAACTCAAAAGTCAAAAGTTATAAGAAGATCATTAAGATATTATTAAATTTCTTTATTGAAGAATGAAAGGACGCTTTGTATTTTATTATTTAAAAATACTATTATAGAAGAGTGGATTAAACTTTGGGGTAAAAACATGTGTGCTTTTGTCATTTCATGACTGGTTGTTATTTTTAAAAAATAAAAGTAAAATTCATATGCATAATATTAAGAGAACCACAAAGTTATCTATGCACAATTATTAATGAAAACCTATTCCTTCATATGGTTTGTTCAAATTTAGTATTTTTCTAATTTATGTTTTAATTCTTTTGAATATTTTTTTGTTTATTTAATACTTACGACATTTGCACTTGACATATACATTAAAGAAACAACCATTGACGTGATTATTGATGAGTATTTTCATTAATTTACCTTTAATTCTTTTAAATATTTTTTCATTTACTTTTTACTTATCACATTTGAACTTGACACATTCATTAAGAAAACAATGATTGGCATGACTATTTTACCGCATTTACCCATTGATGTTAGTATTGTTGGATATTTTGTAATATATAGAAGTCTTAAATTAAATAGGTTGTTCATGAAAGAACATGATTTTTATAAAAAGTAATTATCACAGAACATGACTCTTATGAAAAGTCATATATTTATGAAAGAACACGACTCTTATGAAAAGTCATCTTTTAAGTTTTATAAATATGAAGACTGTATATTTGCATGTATGAATGAAGGATTTTGTTGTAACCTAGAGGGTTTTGTTTGTATTTTCCCAATATGTATATGGACAATATCTCTTTATAGAAAGTGATTTTACATGCCTGCAAATCATTTTTTCGTCAGTTATATTTCGTAATATTTTTTTCTAACAAGTATTAAGTCTTGAAAAATAATTTACGAAATAAGTACTTAATATTACGAATAAAACGCTACTGAAATTTGAACTTTTTCTTTTAGGGTACATCGCAAACTCATCAACCCATTGACCGAAACTCGAAATTAGAACCATCCAAAAACACAATCTTTGTAAGATTTTTGGGACAAGCTTATATAACTTCCTATACTTTTGAAACTAAAAACTACAAAAAGGAAGAAACTTTTATCAACTTTATGAACAATACACACACATCCAAAAGGAAACCAACAACTTAAAATTCAGGGGTGAATTTATATGATAATTACAGGGCACGTAATCCGTAGTCTCTTCGTAAAATTAAATGGTGCACTTGATTGAAAATGTTGAGTTATTTATCTAGATGAGTCAGGGATCAATTTCCACTTAATACATTTTCTTCATTTTCATTGTTACACTCATATTCTTAAAATCCTAAATTCGTCCGATATATGCACTTATTTTCAAGAGATTGTAAGTTCATGGAAAAAATGAAACAAAATGATAAAATGCAGAAAAATAACCAAATCATAATGGAAAAAGATTTAAAACTTACCAAGGATGAAGAATTGCCTTTTTCTCTTCGGAATTTCATCAAACACCTTATGCCCTATTTGTAAATTTTTATGAGTTTTACCCTAATCTCGGGCATGGGGTTTGGAAAGAGAGAAAAATTGGGAAAATACTTTATAGTATGTTATCGGGTCGGATTTGAGTTTCGGGTATAAGTGAAAAAATGATAGACCTAAGGTAAAAAAGTTACTTATTTAAAACAAGGAGAATATAATTATTTTATTTTTATATATATACTAGCTTCGAGTACGTGCGTTGCACGTGTGCCTCAGGCTAAGTTGCACGAAGATGTTGTTGCGATGCGTTTGTATGGCCTATTTGATATTAAAGACGAAGAAACCACAAATATTGTGAAAGAAAAATAATTATGTTTTAAATATATGTACATTTTGGTTTAGTAATTTACTGAAAGAATAAAAGTAGATCAACAAAAAAATAGTTACAAATTAGAATAATTAATTAAGAAAATATATAGAGAACTTTTACATATATAAGAAATATTAGGCAAGATAGAAGACAAACTCATATTCCAGCTATCTCAAATTTTCTTTTCAAGAAAATCATCAAAGTTTTCTCTTGTAATAGAGGATATATGTACTTTTTTTCTTGTAAAGATGGATCTTAACTTTTTCTTTTAGGATATATCGCAAACTCATCAACCCATTGACCAAAACTCGAAATTAGAACCATCCAAAAAACATAATCGTTGTAAGATTTTTGGGACAAGCTTATATAGCTTCCTATGCCTTTGACACTAAAAACTACTTTTATCAACTTTATGAACAATACACACACATCCAAAAGGAAACTAGCAACTTAAAATCCAGGGGTGAATTTATATGCTAATTGCAGGACACGTAAATTCGTAGTCTTTTCGTAAAAATTAAATGGTGCACTTGACTGAAAATGTTGAGTTATATATCTAGATGAGTCAGGGATCAATTTCCACTTAATACATTTTCTTCATTTTCATTGGTGCACTCATATTCTAAAAATCCTAAATTCGCCCGATACATGCACTTATTTTCAAGAGATTGTAAGTTCATCGAAAAAATGAAACAAAATGATAAAATGCAGAAATATAACCAAATTATAATGGAAAAAGATTTAAAGCTTACCAAGGATGAAGAATTGCCTTTTTCTCTTCGAAATTTCGTCAAACACCTTATGCCCTATTTGTAAATTTTTATGAGTTTTACCCTAATCTAGGGCATGGGGTTTGGAAATAGAGAAAAGTTGGGGAAATACTTTATAGTATGTTATCGGGTCGGATTTGAGTTTCGGGTATAAGTGAAAAAATGATAGACCTAAGGTAAAAAAGTTACTTATTTAAAATAAGGAGAATATTTTATTAACTTTTATATATATAAATATATATATATACTAGCTTCGGGCACGTGCGTTGTACGTGTGTCACAGGTTAAGTTGCACGAAGTTGTTGTAACAATGTGTTTGTATGACCTCTTTGATATTAAAGACGAAGAAACCACAGTTATTGTGAAAGAAAAATAATTATATGTTAAATATATGTACATTTTGGTTTAGTAATTTACTTTAAGAATCAAAATAGATCAACAAAAAAATAGTTACAAATTAGAATAATTAATTAAGAAAAATATATAGAGAACTTTGACATATATAAGAAATATTAGGCAAGATAGAAGACAAACTCATATTCCAGCTATCTCAAATTTTCTTTTCAAGAAAATCAACAAAACTTTCTCTTGTAATGGAGGATATATGTACTTTTTTCTTGTAAAGATGGGTCTCAACTTAATTAAGAGAAAATTAATTAATTAAATTGGACAATATGAACTTAAATTTCATGTTAGAATATTAATGAATTAAATGAAAGAAAGTGCACAAGGAGAATCAAAGTCTCAAAAACATCTTTACATATTTCACCGGTAGCTAGAGGATTTAGTAGATAAATATGGTCAATATATTGAATTAAGTGCATTTAATTATTAAGTAACCTTTCAAATTCTCCAGGTTCTATTTTTTCAAAGAGTGTTATACTCTATACAAATTTATAGGATTATTTTAGTAATTCAACCTTTAACATTGTTTCTTCACACTTTTAATAGAACTAATAAATCTATTTTTTACTATAAAGTTTGTAAAATAAAATAGTAAATCAGGAAAAAAAATTTAAAAGCTATACAACTTATATTTGTGGTCACCAAAGCAAGAACAATTATCAACCATGCAAAGACGTAAATTATAAAATTTGAAGTCTTATTGTGTACAATAGTTTTTTATTTGTAGTTATTTATTTATCAAATAGAAATAAACGGAAAAAGAAAATAGAGATTTTTTAATGGTAAATAAAAGAACACCACTAAAGAAATCAACAAATATATTATAAAATGAAGCTAAAAGTAACATTGTGAAATAAAGATAACAGATGACAACTTTCTTTATTTATCTTCCAATTATTCAAAATCTCTTCCGATAGGATATAATCGTGGGACTCAAAGGATTTTGATGAATATGTCATTAACCCATTTTATGGATGAAAGGTGAAAGTAACAAATATATTATTAATAAACATCAACACATTTATAACATCTTCATTTCTAATATAATTACACAAAATAAAAATTCCACTTGAACCCATAGAAGAGAAATCTAAGCAGATCTTAGTTAAGCTACAATAAAATTATACAACAAATATTAAGATACAAGGAGTGAAGAGAAGCAACTATCATCAAAACTAAGACAACGTATATCATGACACAACTTACAGATCGAAAAATTAGTAAAGCACACAATGATATTTATAGCCAAGATATGTAGAAATTCAAAGTCAAGTTATAAGAAGATCATTAAGATATTATTAAATTTCTTTATTGAAGAATGAAAGGACGCTTTATATTTTATTATTTAAAAATAGTATTATAGAGGAGTGGATTTAACTTTGGGGTATTAACATGTGTGCTTTTGTCATTTCATGACTGGTTGTTATTTAAAAAAAATAAAAGTAAAATTCATATGCATAATATTAAGAGAACCACAAAGTTATCTATGCACAATTATTAATGAAGACCTATTCCTTCATATGGTTTGTTCATATTTAGTATTTTACTAATTTATGTATTAAATCTTTTAAATATTTTTTTGTTTATTTTATACTTATGACATTTGCACTTGACATATTCATTAAAGAAACAACCATTGACGTGATTATTGATGAGTATTTTCACTAATTTATCTTTAATTCTTTTAAATACTTTTTCATTTACTTTTTACTTATCACATTTGAACTTGACATATACATTAAGAAAACAATGATTGGCATGGCTATTTTGCCGCATTTACCTATTGATGTTAGTATTGTTGGATATTTTGTAATATATAGAAGTCTTAAATTAAATAGGTTGTTCATTAATGAACATGATTTTTATAAAAAGTAATTATCACAGAACATGACTCTTATAAAAAGTTATATGTTAATTAAAGAACACGACTCTTATGAAAAGTCAACTCTTAAGTTTTATAAATATAAAGACTCTATATTTGCATGTATGAATGAAGGATTTTGTTGTAACCTAGAGGGTTTTGTTTGTATTTTCCCAATATGTATATGGACAATATCTCTTTATAGAAAGTGATTTTACACGCCTCCAAATCATTTTTTTATCAATTATATTTCGTAATATTTTCTTCCAACAAATATTAAGTCTTAAAAAATAATTTACGAAATAAGTAATTAATATTAAGAATAAAACGCTACTGAAATTTGAATTTTTTCTTTTAGGGTACATCGCAAACTCATCAACCCATTGACTGAAACTCGAAATTAGAACCATCCAAAAACACAATCTTTGTAAGATTTTTGGGACAAGCTTATATAACTTTCTATACTTTTGAAACTAAAAACTACAAAAAGGAAGAAACTTTTATCAATTTTATGAACAATACACACACATCCAAAAGGAAACCAACAACTTAAATTCCAGGGGTGAATTTATATGCTAATTACAAGACACGTAAATCCGTAGTCTCTTCGTAAAATTAAATGGTGCACTTGATTGAAAATGTTGAGTTATTTATCTAGATGAGTCAGGGATCAATTTCCGCTTAATAAATTTTCATTTTTACACTCATATTCTAAAAATCCTAAATTCGTCCGATACATGCACTTATTTTCAAGAGATTGTAAGTTCATCGAAAAAATGAAACAAAATGATAAAATGCAGAAAAATAACCAAATTATAATGGAAAAAGATTTAAAGCTTATCAAGGATGAAGAATTGCCTTTTTATCTTCGGAATTTCGTCAAACACCTTATGCCCTATTTGTAAATTTTTATGAGTTTTACCCTAATCTAGGGCATGGGGTTTGGATAGAGAGAAAAATTGAGAAAATACTTTATAGTATGTTATCGGGTTGGATTTGAGTTTCGGGTATAAGTGAAAAAATGATAGACCTAAGATAAAAAAATTACTTATTTAAAACAAGGATAATATTTTATTAACTTATATATATATATATATATATATATATATATATATATACTAGTTTCGGACACGTGCGTTGTACGTGTGTATCAGGTTAAGTTGCACGAAGTTGTTGTAACGATGTGTTTGTATGGCCTCTTTGATATTAAAGACGAAGAAACCACAAATATTGTGAAAGAAAAATAATTATATATTAAATACATATACATTTTAGTTTAGTAATTTACTGAAAGAATAAAAATAGATCAACAAAAAAATAGTTACAAATTACAATAATTAATTAAGAAAAATATTTAGAGAACTTTCACATATATAAGAAATATTAGGCAAGATAGAAGCAAAACTTATATTCCAGCTATCTCAAATATTCTTTTCAAGAAAATCAACAAAGCTTTCTCTTGTAATGGAGGATATATGTACTCTTTTCTTTTAAAGATGAGTTTTAACTTTTTCTTTTAGGGTATATCGCAAATTCATCAACCCATTGACCAAAACTCGAAATTAGAACCATCCAAAAAACACAATCTTTGTAAGATTTTTGGGAACAAGCTTAGATAACTTCCTATGCTTTTGAAACTAAAAACTACAAAAAGGAAGTAACTTTTATCAACTTTATGAACAATACACACACATCCAAAAGGAAACCAGCAACTTAAAATCCAAGGGTGAATTTATATGCTAATTACAGGGCACGTAAACCTGTAGTCTCTTCGTAAAATTAAATGGTGCACTTGATTGAAAATGTTGAGTTATTTATCTAGATGAGTCAGGGATCAATTTCCACTTAATACATTTTCTTCATTTTCATTGTTGCACTCATATTCTAAAAATCCTAAATTCGTCCGATACATGCACTTATTTTCAAGAGATTGTAAGTTCATCGAAAAAATGAAACAAAATGATAAAATTCAGAAAAATAACCAAATTATAATGGAAAAAGATTTAAAGCTTACCAAGGATGAAGAATTGCCTTTTTCTCTTCGGAATTTCGTCAAACACCTTATGCCCTATTTGTAAATTTTATGAGTTTTACCCTTATCTAGGGCATGGGTTTTGAAAAGAGAGAAAAATTGGGGAAATGCTTTATAGTATGTTATCGGGTAGGATTTGAGTTTCGGGTATAAGTGAAAAAATGATAGACCTAAGGTAAAAAAGTTACTTATTTAAAATAAGGAGAATATTTTATTAACTTATATGTATATATAGATATATATACTAGCTTCGGCCAAGTGCGTTGTACGTGTGTCTCAGGTTAAGTTGCACGAAGTTGTTGTAACAATGTGTTTGTATGGCCTCCTTGATATTAAAGACGAAGAAACCACAAATATTGTGAAAGAAAAATAATTATATGTTAAATATATGTACATTTTGGTTTAGTAATTTACTGAAAGAATAAAAATAGATTAACAAAAAAATAGTTACAAATTAGAATAATTAATTAAAAAAAATATATAGAAAACTTTCACATATATAAGAAATATTAGGCATGATAGAAGATAAACTCATATTCCAGCTATCTCAAATTTTCATTTGAAGAAAATCAACAAAGCTTTCTCTTGTAATGGAGGATATATGTACTTTTTTTTGTAAAGATGAGTCTTAACTTAATTAAGAGAAAAATAATTAATTAAATTGGACAATTTGAACTTAAATTTCATGCTAGAATATTAATGAATTAAATGAAAGAAAGTGAATGAGGGGAATCAAAGTCTCAAAACATCTTTACATATTTCACTGGTAGCTAGAGGTTTTTAGTAGATGAATATGGTCAATATATTGAATTAAGTGCATTTAATTATTAAGTAACCTTTCAAGGTGAAAGTAACAAATATATTATTAATGAACATCAACACATGTATAACATCTTCATTTCTAATATAATTACACAAAATCAAAATTCCACTTGAACCAATAGAAGAGAAATCTAAGCAGATCTTAGTTAATCTACAATAAAATTATCCAACAAATATTAAGATACAAGGAGTGAAGAGAAGTAGCTATCATCAAAACTAAGACAACATATATCATGACACAACTTACATATCGAAAAATTAGTGAAGCACACAATGATATTTATAGCCAAGATATATAAAAACTCAAAAGTCAAGTTATAAGAAGATCATTAAAATATTATTAAATTTCTTTATTGAAGGAGTGAAAGGACACTTTATATTTTATTATTTAAAAATGATTAGATTTCCAATACTATTAAAATCCAAATTTGAAGTTAAAAGTTGAAGAATATGACTATAATTATTCAATATATGTACTAATACACATATAAGAATATGAAGTATCAATTTTGAAATTGTTAAAAAACATTCATTGTATTGTAGTCAATATGATACATAGTATTTATTTAAACATATATTTACATTTTTTTTACACAAATTATTAAAGTAGTATTTTCTTTATTTAAAAATAGGGAAAATACCCAAGAACCCCCTCAACCTATGCCCGAAATCTCAGAGACACACTTATACTATACTAAGGTCCTATTACCCTCCTGAACTTATTTTATTAATAATTTTTTACCCCTTTTTAGCTTACGTGGCACTATCTTGTGGGCCCAACGATAGTTGACTTTTTTCAAACTAGTGCCACGTAGGCTAAAAAGGGGTAGAAAATTACATATAAAATAAGTTCAGGGGGTAATAGGACCTTAGTATAGTATAAGTGTGTCTCTGAGATTTCGGGCATAGGTTGAGGGGGTACTTAGGCATTATCCCTTAAAAATAAAAATGTAAAATTAATTATATCAGATGAATTTAATTAAATATTTTATAGCCTTTTCATTTAGTGTAGGATAAAATAATAATTTAACTTTTCACTTTAGAGCTTCCCACTTGTAATAATATATGATGGATATATGATATGCTAGATAAAATGTTAAAAATAATTCTCCTGAAATAAAAATAAAGTTTTTTCTTCCTCCTGCAGTTAAAATAATTAGTTCTATGAATAATATAAATTGAATTAACCAGACAGTGAACACACTGCAAAACACAACATTAAGAAGTGGAACACAGAAAGATTCAACCAATTTCAACAGCTCAAGTCACAATATTAATTGCGTAAAAGCCGGAAATCGAGGTCTGACCATAACATACCGCTGTTACTTTCACACAATACCTATAGTATCCCGACTCCACTTGTGAGATTTCACTGGATATATTGTCGTTGTATTTGTCACTCTAAAAGTCACTCATGAAGCATACACTAAATGTAAAAATTCCTTAACATGTAATGACTAATGTTATTACAAACAAACTAATCAAAACATTCACGCAGAAATGTTCATGTTATTCACAGATATTCACTTGTCTCTGTATCTTGTTACAGAAACTCGAGCCTCGGAAAAGGCAAAACACACTGTTATACTACTACAACTAACAACGACGTAGATCATGATTTATGGACTACTTGTGCTTTAGGCGATGCACGCCAAAATTTTGATACCTCAGTGAATGCACCTGGTCTTGATACAATAGTATCATCTGGAATCCACGTATCGATTAGCATTCTAACCAATCCTGGGGACTTGGCTAACAAAAGCTTGACAAGTTGCATCTCAGGCGGAGTTCCTTCAAAGCGTTCTACCTTAATTTCCCTAAGGTGATTTAATGTCATATCTGTGAAATGTTCGAGTTCAAGGGATTCTACAATACCAGCATCTCCAAAGCCAACCTATGAAAGATAACAATAAGTCACTTTTCAGATTATTGAGGATCTAACAGATACGAAAAATAACTACAAGATTAGAAAGACGGAAGAGAGTCAAAGCACTAAGAACCTGTATATCGAGATATTCTAAATACGGGAAGCTTCTTATACAGCAAAGAACATGTGAGAGGTCATATGACTCCTCCAGAATAAGAAAACGTAGGTAAAGATATTTGACACAGTTAACATCAAAGGGAAGCCTCATTGCTACTTCGTCGTCATCTTCAGGCTCTATCTATGGAAAAAAAAATACCAAAATTCAAGAGTTAGCCCAAAAGAAGTTCCTGTTGGGTGGTCTTGGGCCTTCTCAACCCAAAAGCTAGCTCAAAGGTTGAGGCTTTCCCTCACACTTATAAATTGACCACCAGCCCCTTCCACTTCCGATGTGGGATAACCCAACAGTTCCATATGTTAAAGTTCTAACAATGAAGTAATGAAGGATTATCTACCTCAGAACCATTGAAGTGCAAGAAGAGTCTCTCGAGAGCAGTACACGACTCGAAAAACATTGCAAAAAAGAAATTATCTGCCTCCATAGAAGAACCCTGATATAAGCTCAGAGACACTTCTGCCAGAAGAGGTACATTCATTAGACAGATAAAAGTTATATTGCCTGTGAAATCAAAAGATCTCAGCTTGGGGGCATTAATTTCTATTACATCTGAAAGTGAATCTTCCGAGATTTCCAGCTCCAGCTTATCAAGCAACGGGCATTGAGATATTAAACTTCCGAGCAATTCAGGAGGGATAGTGACATCACATAATTTCAGGCTAATTAACTTATCAAATCCTTGAAAGTCCGATGGAGGATGTATTACGCAATTATGAAGAGTTAGATGACTCAGCAGCGAAAATGTGAAAAGTGAAAAAGGCAAGTTGTACATTTTACCCCATGGAAGCTCAAGAACAAGTTGTTGAATATCATTCCTAGACAGAAGTTGTATGAAGTTGTCAATATTAGGACAGGTTTTCAGAGCAGCAATATCGAGGCTAAACTTAGTAATGGGTCCTTCGTGAAGAGACAAAATCTGGTAGATAATCTTCGTAAATTTGACTGTAAGGGTATAGCTTATCCATTTTTGTTTCCCAAAGACGTGAATCAAGATTCAACTCTGTAATTCTACACCAGTGATACCTCCATTTCTTTGATAAGATGCTTGTCCTCACAGCTTCTTTACAAGGCAAACGCATCAGAATAACATCGATCACGTTATAAGGAAGGTCGCTAAGGAAGTCGGGAGGTAACTTACGACAATGCTTTCTTCTCTTAGGAGGCATCACGTAACACTTATCACCAAGAACCTGTAGAAAAAAGCAATAATACAAATTACAGAATCTCCAAACTATCTGGACAGAGAAGCTATTCACATAGTCAAATTAACACAAGATCACCAAAAACCCATAGAAAATAAACAACGATATGAAGTAAGGAATCTCCAAACTATCTGAACAGAACAACTATTCACATTGTCAAATCAACATAAGACGTAAAGGTGCATTCTAGTTGAACATGAAACAGTCGACATCTCTTTTTTTCTTTTGAGATGTAGTAAGCAACTTTTATTATAATACCAGCATAAAGAAAATGGTGAAAAAATAACAAGAAGAATGTGCAAACATCACTAGTTGTGTAATGATCTAAGAAAGTCAACAATGGTGTTACTATCATTTACATCAAATGGAGCAATGTTGCACCTAAGACTAAGCAAAAATAGTATACTCCCTCAGTCCCAATTTAAGTCTTACTATTAAGGTGTCAAGATACTTGCAGAGTTAACAACATTTCCGCGAGCATCAGGTAAAGCTGAAGTTGAATGTCAGCTAGAAAGGAAATGAAAATGAGCCGGGGGTATGGATGTTTTTCGCTTGATAAAGAGTTCTGAGGCTTGGATATGAATCTGCACTGATGTTGTTTACTTTCAATGGTATCTGAGGTGTGTTGATTCTTTACTTTTTCGTGAATTGACTCAGATTCGGGGTCGTACACCTAGTTTACGTAGGTTTGTTAGCCTCCAAAACGCGAGTAACGCGTCTTCTAATGCTTCTTTCAGACCCTACAAATGGAGGTAGAGCTCTGCACTTTTCATGCTCCATTGTTGAAGAACTAAAAGACATCAGCATTAGTTTTCCTTTAACTCTACAGTGTTATGAAGATTCTTTTTATAAAAAAAAAAAAAAATAGTTATGTCATTTAGTATATGTTATTTGTTCTTTTATTTTGGTTTTACCCATTGAGTGCTCACCAACATTACTAATTTGAATTCGTGGTTCAAATACAAGATCTCTGATTAATATGGGATAAATGTTCCATCGCATCTCTTATTGGTGTTTTGACATGGAGATTTATCATTTCAATATAATTATTTGGATCGATGTGAGAGTTAGTAATATTCTTAAAATCGATATGTATTTTGAGTTCATTTAACCCTTTTGATCACATGACTACACGACTATATTTCTATTAAAGGTCTTCAAAACAACCTTGAACCACACCAGAAATATCATTTTTTTTCGTAGTTTCACACCTCAACTATCAATACATGTGGAGTATCAACATATTTTCGGAGAATCAACACATTATGTTTGACTGTGACACACAACATAATACTGAAATTGAAATAGACCACCATAGTATATCAAATCATAAGCATGTCACATTGAACAAAATCATTCATGAACAGAGAGACTGGGAACTTAAATTAACACAACAAACTAACCAAAAGCAAAACACAATGTTAGATTACTACTGATAGTACAGCAACATTCGTTTCCATCTATTAGTTTCATCTTCAAATATACTACTTCTTCTCTGAAGATCGCGACAGATTATTTCAACTTTAGGTGATACATGCCAAAAGTTTGATACTTCAGCAAGTATCTTTGATCTTCTTTTGGGGAGTAAATATGAATCTATAGTCACTGTCGCCAACACCGGGGACTTGGCTAACAAAAGCTTGAGAAACTCCAACTCATGTGTATCCCCATAAAACTCGCCTAGCTTAACTTCCCTGAGGTGATTAAATGTCACGTCTGCAAAACGTTCTAGTTTAAACAATTCTACATGACCATCACCATCACCATCACCGTCATTACAAACCTAAGAAAGACAACAAGAAGTAAACTCGAGGTTATTGAGACTTTGAAAAAAATGAAACCACTAAATAAGGAAGAAAGAGTAAAAGTAGTAAGAACCTCAATTTCAAGATACTCCAAGTATGGGAAGCTTCTTAACAAGCAAAAGCAGCATAATGTCTCATATGTTAGCTCCAGAATAATACCAGGCAAGCAAAACCGCTTGACACGGTTATGATCAAAAGGAAGCCTTGTTGGTGCTTCATCTGGTTTTGCAATATCAATCTACAACAAAAGCAAAATTTAGCATGATTGTTCCCAAAAGAAGTTCCATGTATGAACACTCAAGAGTTACAAAGCAACATCTACCTCGTCAAAACGAAACTGGAAGTGGAGGTGCTCGAGAGCAAAACAAGACTCGAAAAACTTCACAAAATGAAAATTGTGCGCCTCTAAAGATGAACCCTCACATAAGTCCAGAGATACTTTTGTCAAAAGAGGGACGTTTGTTAGACTGATGTAACTTATACAGCCTGAGAAATCAAAGGATTTCAGCTTAGGGGCATTAATTTCTATCATATTTGAAACTGGAACTTCTGCGATTACCAGCACCAACTCCTCAAGCAACGAGCAATGAGATATCAAACTTCCGAGCAATTCAGAAGAGATTGTGACATCACATAGTTCTAAGGTGATTAACCTATCAAATCCTTGAAAGTTCGAGGGAGGATGTATAAAACAATTTTCAAGAGCTAGATGCCTCAGCTGCAAACATGTGAAAAGTGAAGACAATTTGTATGCTTCACCTTCATTGCATGGAAGTTGAAGAACAAGATGTTGAATGCCATTCATCGAGAGGAGATATATGAAGAAGTCAATCTCAGGACAACTTCTCAAACCGGTAATGTTGAGGGTAAACTTAGTAATGGATCCTTCATGAAGGGTTAAAAGCTGGTAGACAATCTTCGAAAATTTAAAAGTAGGATATAGTAAATCCTCCTCTGTACTCCAATGAGATTGATCAATCGTCAATTCTGTAAGTCTACGCCAATGGTACCTCCATTTCTTCGATAAGATGCTTGTCCTCACAGCTTCTTTACAAGGCAAACATATCAGAATAACATCGATTATGTTATCAGGAAGGTTACTAAGGATGTCAGGAGGTAAACTTCGACAACGCCTTCTTCCCTTGAGAGACATCCTAATAATCACCAAGAAGCTGTAGAAAACAAGCAAAGTAAGTGATCTCCAAATTATCAGAACAGAACAGAACTATTTTCACATTCCACATAACAAATAAAGTTGTTATGTTGTATGGTTCATACAACTACTTCCTCTTAACATCTATGTTATACTCATTCTAATGTAACATGGATATGCACCAACAAACAAATCCATGTATAGTTGCACTCTTACAAGTTATGTTACTTGGACTCGCCAAAAATAATGTCGCACCATGTCAAATCTACCAAAAATGTACTCCTTTCGTTTCAATTTGTTTGCATTATTCTGACTTAACACCGAAAGAAAAAAAAACTTTTGAATCATGTGGTCTTAAACTATGTACCAAAATACCATGGTCTTAAATATGTCATGGAAAAATAGAAAAACAGAATTAAAGAGTTGTCAAATAAGGAAAAAAATAATTTTTTGTAAACGAACTAAACAAATCTAAGTAGGAGTATTACTTTTTGGAGAATCAACACAAACCCTGTAATTTTTTATAGTACAACAACATACTCAATGTAACATCACAAAGTAGGGTTTAAAGGGACTATAGGTATATGCAAACCTTACGACTTTAACCCTACCTCAGAGATTGGTAGATAGTGTATTTTCGATAGATCATCAATTCAAAGATTATTTTTTTAAGAGTCTGAGCAACATAAACACGTTACTTTAAAATACTCCACAAATACAATTGTGAGTTAAAAAAAACTAGTAACCTAGAATCACATTATATGTTAGCTTTTTCTTATAGAGAAACAATAATATAGTTATTTCAACTAATAAAAATCTTATAATAGTCGCTAAAAGAATTACCCTTTTTGAGTATCTTGAATCTCAATCGCCAGAAGGAGAAACGAATAGGTAAAAACAACATAAAGAGAAGTTAGGCTTTGTTTATTTATATACTATTTAGGTGTCGTTTGGACTTCATTGATTTGAAATAAAGTTCATTGAAAGTTGTAATTTGTCTGGACATTTAATTGAGTAATGTTTGGAAAGTTACTTAGTAATATCAATTATGTTTGATTTAGGATTACAATATTATTCAACTTTACTTATTTTTTTCAAATTGTACTTAACACAAAAATACATTATCCCTCTCCTATTAGGATGTCATGTCATATTATTTATTTTTTTATTATTAAAAAAATATACTTTAAACCTATTTAAATGTTAGGTTGCAATATGTTTTTTTTCAAAAAAATATTGTTTTCTATTTATGTTTTTTGAAAATGTTTTGTTTTTTAGATATATAAAGATAATTTTTAAAAACTGAATGAAAAAAGTACTTCATTTCTACAATTAACTATTAATGGACTGTTTTAACTATTTTTTAAAAATAAATTTCTTAATTTTTTAATGATAATTATTATTTTTTACTATAAGTTTTTAATTAATTTTTTAAATAATAATTATACTTTTTTTATGGTGCGTTTTTTCTTCAACTATTTAGATAAATATTTCTACATTCTATTTTGTTGGAGCATTCCCTAAAATCACTGAAAGTGTGATAAATATATAAATAGACATTACATTTTTTTTTTATAAAATAATTCAATTTCCAGTTTTAATTTTTTAACCTTAAAAAATAAAATTTGAAACATTTAAAGATCTTTCATTTTTTCCTCATTATAGCTATTACTGTTTTTAACAAAAAAAAATTGATTTATTTTTTTTTCATTTAAAATTGAAATTAGAATAAGAATCGTCAATTTTTTTCCATTACAGTTTTTCTAACAAAGAAACTTTTATTTTCTATTTAAAAAAGCTATATAAAATTTCTGGTTTTTTAAATTGTATTTTTAGAGCATATTTAAAATGCTTTCTGAAAAATTAAAATTCTTGAATATTTTCTATGCTAACATGTCACACTTTTTACTTCTCCTATTATATATAGATAGATTTTTTAGAAAAAATAGACAAACCCACATATTATACCCAGTAAAAAAAAATTACATTAAGAGTTGTAATATGAGCTCCTCTGATTCTTCAACAAAATATGTGGGTTCCTCCGGTTCTTTAAAAGAATTATAAACATATTAATAACAAATTAAAAAAATGTGAAATGGCACCCTAGTAGGAGAGAAATAAGGAGAAATAATGTATTTCTTTGTGTCAAGTATGTTTTGAGGAAAATAGACAAAGTTGAATGATATTGTTGTCATGTAACAAACATGAGTTCTTAGGTAATTTCCCAAACATGGGTGACTATCTAAGGAAATTACTCCATATAATTTATAGGGGAAATTATGTGGTTAAGTAGACATATACTACTTAATTACTCATTATAACTATAATTTTCTTTAATTATCAATCACGACTAACATTATATATTAATTATGTGGGATAATTTCAAGATTATATAATTAGTCACGTTTTTATATGTATAATTTTGTCATAATATACAAATATATATGTATAATATACAATTACATAACCGATATACATATACAATTCACCTCTCTCAATCTCGCTGGTTCTCCTCACTCTCTCAATCTCGTTTTTCATGTATACAAAGGCAGATAATATAAAATTAAACAATTGATATACATATACAATTCACCTCTCTCCCATTTTCTGCCCTATCTTGCTCGCCTCTCTCCTCCCTCTCCCAATCTCGCTCGCCTCTCTCTCTCACTCTCGCTTGCCATATATACAAATATTTATGTATAATATATAATTATTTAATCGATATATATATATGCAATTTATCTTTCTCCAACTCTTTGTCTACTCTCTCGCTTCTCTCCCATTCTGGCTCGTCTATGTCCTTCCTATGACATATAGCTAAGAATTGTAATTATTGAACTATAGTACGGATAGTAATTAGGTTATTTTCGAGTGTTGCTATATGTGAAAGTTCCTCTAATTTGTACTCCTTCCGTTCTTTTTTATATGTCATTCTTTTTTTTTTATAACAATTTGGTTCATTATACTTTTTCTATTATACCCTTGATAGATAAAGTAGTAAGTAATGTTTATTAGAGTACATTAATTAAATACTTTCTTCACTATTCTATAAAATCTTATTTTGAAAAAGAAAAATAAAAGATGGTGAAAAAATAAAAAGTAATCTTAAAAGTTAAAAGCTTCAACAATTTTTTTTAAAATTTTGGATCAAGTGGTGAAAAAATTTGGCTCCAAAAATAAACTCAAAAAAAATAAATAGTTATCCAAATGCATTTTAATTTTGAAATTTAGCATATTCATCATTTATTAAAAAGTTAATTTAATAAATCATTAAAAAAGGATAAAAAGGTAAAGTTACTTAATTTTTTTAATGCGAGTGTAATCTAAAAAGGTGACATATAAAAAGGAACGGAGAATATATTTTAAATAGTATATTTTTTTTATATATAAACATGATTCTTAATTTGTGAAAACCATTAAAATTACTAAGTTGTCATGAGACACTAATACATGTTAATAAATTGAGGAGGTGTTTCTGCAAAAGGAAATAGGGTCTATTCGAAATAATTTCTCTACCCAAAGAGATAAATATTAAGTCTATGTGCTTCCTCCGTTTCATAAGAATGACCTAGTTTGACTTGGCACAAAATTTAAGAGTATTTAAAAGACTTTTGTATCTAGTGGTTCTAAATTAAAGTTAGGCTAAATGTATAAAATCGCCCTTTGATCTTGTGGCCTAAAATATGCAACGTGAAAAGTAGATTTTAAAATATTACCAAAAAAAGAAAGAGGTCATTCTTTTATAAACTGACTAAAAAGGAAAGGAGATCATTCTTTTTTAAACGGAGGGTGTATATTTTATTTTCCTTAGACCTCCATTTATAGTATTTCATTGGGAAAAATATATTTTTCTTTTTTTAAAAAAAAAATAATTTGTTGTCTAAGAGCTAATTTGTGCACATCTCAATTAATTTCATAAGATATATATTGTCTCCCATCATAATATATACTGAATAACTCTGTCCTTCAAATCTTGGACACATATCTCCATCATACCCATCATAAAAATTGATTGTTAAATGAAAGACTCGTGTTATCAAAAGTGATAAACATAACAAAGTTCTAAGGTCTATTAGGACTACAAGAGTAAATAAAACATGAGTTTTAATAAAAACGCGATTGGAAAAAAAAATACTAATATATATGTATTGTCGAAAACTAACAACTATAAATCATATATGACAAATATATGGATAAATTTTTTGATTTATATTATGATAAAGTAAAATACTAATTGTAATGTTGTTTTTTCAAAAACATGTCTTAAAATCTTATTATAAAGTATATATTAAACGAGACGAAACGCTCAAAACATTTTAATGCTTTCGGGAATTAAGAGCCCTAACATTGTCAACTTCATATATTTCCTCTATGGGATGGATGTTATTTATTAGTTAATTTGTTCTATAAAACCTTATTGTATGATTAGGACTTATCATAGTAATTAATAATTTTTATAATTTTTTTTATTATTTTATTGATATATACGCACTTCCTACTTTAAAGCATGAAATAATTTTTTTATTGTTAAAAATAAGTTATATTATTTTTCATTATATTTTTTAACAAATAAATAGCTTTATTGTCATATTTTAGAATTATAAATACTCCTTGATCATTATTAATTAGTTAAAAGTTAAAACTAACTATATTTAATCCTCACTTGTCAAAATTTTATTTTTAATTTTTAAAAAGTCATGTATCATATGATTCTTTGATCATCTGCATTTTATTTTACTTAAAAGTTCGAAAGCATAGTCCATTATTTTACTTAATTTGCTTGGTTTCCAAGCGACCACGTTCCACTTTCTTTTGTCATTTTCTTTTACCTCTTTTTTAAAAATAAATACTTGGAAAGAAAGATGTTGGTGGCCACCTCAATTTGACTTTTTATCTTTTGTCTCTCGTATCCAAAGTGATTTTTATAATGCAGTTTGACGTGATATAAAATTTAAATAATTTTTTAAAAAAAAATTAACTGTATAAATAAAAGGGAGAATTGTGATCGCATGTTGCCAAATCAAATTGATAGATATTCTTTTAATTATATAAGTTATTTTACCAAAAATAAATAAATATTTTAAAATTAAATTATTCCGAAATATATGAACATACTTTTAAAATAAGTTGGAAAGTCACAAGAAAGTTGGACTTTGGGTACCAAGCAAATTAAGAAAAATAATGGACTATATTTTCAAACTTTGTTTTGGTCCCACCAATAATTCCATCTATAAATTAATCCAATTTTCTTCACAATATTCAAGAAAAACACAACAAAATTAAACATTTTACAAATTTTTCATTTTGTGAGTAAAATCACTATGAATCTTCAACAAAGTGCATATGTTGTATCAAAAATTCCAATTTTGGGTTGTCTTATGAACACCCTTTTCATATTTCTTTGTCATGAGAGTGATATTAATGAAAATCATGAGAATGACACACAATTAATTGATAGGGAAATCAATGATGATATAGCAAATGCTAGTAATATAGCAGCTCAAAAACATTTTCAACAAGTTCAACACATCAAAGGGGCTTGAGATTATCAAGTGAAAATTAAAAATGATCTATATTGCCTGTCGAACGTAAGTTAAATTAATTTTGTTTATACGGCAAGAGCTCAATATATTGTGTCATATCCAAATTCTATGTCTAACGTCAAGAAATGTTTGGAACTCTTGCCTCATAAGCAAAACTATTTTTGCAATTTTTATTTTATTTTAAAAGTATATGCATATTAAGTGTAATATTATAAAGTATAAATAGTTTTCTTTGTATTAATAGTATATAGTTTTGAAAAATTGAAGCAGAATTTTGTTTTGATCATTTTACTTTTCATTATTGACTTGTTCAAATTTATTTTCGTATTTACGCCAATCCAATAACATGTAGCATGTGATAATTGTTTTTTCTTTTTGCTTGCAATGTAATATTGTTAATTACTAAGCTATTATTGATGAACTCATACTTTCATCGTAAATTAATATAATCAAAGTGGGATTACTATTTTGCTCTTATTTTATCTCTAAACTAAATAAATATTAATATATAATTAATTTAATATTAAATAATATTTTTTTATTTAAATTCGTGTCTCTAGACACAATGGTTCAAATACTTTTGGGAAATAGTTACAATGAAGAGGAAAGACCAAAAGTTGTATTTTTCTTAATAAATGTGTATATCAATTCTTCTTTATAAAAAATCAATTTAATTTTAGCTTGAAGCTGTGTCAGTGATTATTTCTTGTCACCTTTTGTTGTTAACAGAGAAAAGATATACAAGAAGAAGTAGTATAGACATTAAAGGTAATTTCATTCATATTGAATCTTTATGTTTTTTCTTTTTTTTTTTTATTTTATTTATTTAATCTTGATTTTGTTTATTGTATTTTAATATATTTTCTTTAAGTTTTTTATTTGTTTTCATCAAAATGTGCTAAGAATCTGTACTACAATTTGTTAATTTTGTGTGATCTTTTTAGTGTTATGTGCTTTTGATTTTTCTTTCTTAATAATAAGGTTGAACCTCACTTTTATGGTACCAATTAAATTGAAAAATTGAAAAGTCATGCATATATGTAATAGAAGTGTATGTAATACAAATGATCAGTGAATAAATATATGGTTCTCATATCTATATTTGATAATAGGGTAATATTACTTGACGTTTCAATTATTTCACAAAATTTGGTGTATACATATCACCCTTCATTGTTTTAAGTTTATGAGTATTTTTCTAAAAATTCTACTTTATGCCTCATTTATATATTTTATATTTGTGTCATTTAAAAAATAGAATATTAATTAATAGGGTATTCGTACGTTGCACGTGAGCAAAGAATAGTTTAACATAAATATCGGATATGAATAAATTTTTACTCATACAAATAATAAAAGTGTGGCACAAATTTCAAACCATGTGTAATTGGAACAGTTAAATCAAGTCACAATCATGTTGACTCCATGCATAGACCTATACTAGAAAGATTAAGAAGCTTCCTTTTGCAGATTAGAATACTTTTTAATAATATGTGTCAAGAATATTATTAATCCACTTGGATTTTGAATATCGAATTTGTAATTCGTTTTAGTTAGTGAGTTTGCAATTAAATTTTTATATATTTAAAAACAAAAGCTACCAGTTTGTCAGAACATGTACATAGTATTATAGCTCCGTCTCTGATTGACCTTTGCAAATTTGATCTATAAGTTATGTTGCTCGGGCTTTTCAAAAATGATTTATAAGGTCATTTTTAACGAGGGAGAAGGGTCTGATATATCCCTCAACTTTGTCATTTGGAGCTGATATACCCCTCGTTATAAAAGTGGCTCATATATGTCCTTACCGTTATACAAACGGCACATATATATCCTTGCCATTACAAAATGGCTCACATATACCTTTATTTAACGGAAGTTAAAAAATTAGTTATATATTTATATTTATTACTTCTAATTTTTTTTAAGAAAAAATTATTTAGGGGTATATATAATTCTTTTATCAAAGTTCAAGGTATATTTTAATTTTTTCATACATAAATTATTTTTTGACTTCTTTTATTATAATTATTTGAGTTTCTTATTCTTATTCTGTTTTAATTTTTCTTTCATTCCGAAAGAGAAAAAAAATTAAACTATTTTTTTATGTGTATTGTAATTTAATTTCGTATCGAAGAAAAAATTTGATCATCTACAATAAGTTTTACAAGAATATTAGTGAAACATAAATAAATTTGATTATCAAAATAATAATTATAAATTAGTCATTGAAATAAAAAAAGTCAAAAAAAATATGTTTGACGAGGATTAAATTTACTCATATGAGATTATATTAATTAGAAAAAAATAATAAAAAATTAGATTAAAATTATTATTTTTTCATTTCCGTTAGAGGATAAGGGTATATGTGAGCCATTTGTTTACAAGTAAGGGTGTATATGAGCCACTTTCATAACAAGGGGTATATCAGCTCTAAATGACTAAGTTGAGGGGTATATCAGACTCTTTTCCCTTTTAACAGTGGGATACTCATTTCTAAAGAACCTTTTCATACGTTATGTTGCTCAGACTCACTAAAATTGTTGTCTCACCCAACTCTAATCCTCCAACCTGCACAAACTGTTGGAGGATCGGACATGAGCACATGAACACTTTTGAAGAGTCCGAGCAACAGAAAACGTGTAGAATATAATGTGAGAATAAGAACTAAAACTTGAACAGAGTTTTATTCATCTTCACTTAAGTGGAACAAATATTTACACAAACACAAACAAAGCTACATACAAGAGATACAACAAGAACTACATGAAGGACAAAGAAAACTCAAGTTGATTCATTGATCAAGTACAATTTTTGACCATCAACAATCATATCTACATCAAGAATTTTACCAGCATCTTCTGATAATATACAAGAAGTACCCGATGTGAAGTCGAGTTGTTCTGATGCTGTTGTAACGAGCTCCTCGATTGTCTGAGGTATCCACAGGACAACACCATGTTTTCTCAAATTTTTAGACTCCCATGGATGGAAAGGAAGCACGGTGCATTTCCTCGGACGCAATTTATCTGTCATTGTACCAGAAAGAATGTCAAGTTACAATAATTGAATACCAATGTAGACTATATTGTCACATCCAGTAGCTTTTGCTCGGACCTTGTATATGTCTTATAGAAATATACTGAATATCGACAAGTTGTAGATGGTAAGCAGGTTTAATGGAATTCCGAACCTATAAAGTTCAAATCTTTGATTCGATATTTAAACAAAGTAATACCTGAGATCTCATGTGGAACATCAGGGAATTCGGATAATTGAGCAGATTTTGCTTCTTCTAATAGACTGATCATTTGCTTGTTTCCACTAACTCTAGCTTCATCAACTGGAGTATTTCCCCATCTGAAACATGACAAAGATTCAACTAATATTTAGTATACGTGCACGATAATCTGCTATTACAATGTAGAATTTCAATACAAGAGCTACCATGATGCTTAAACAATAGAAACGACTATGTGGTAGTCCTAAGCAAATTGAGGTCGGTTATATGAATCCTTACAGACTATATGTTGCTTCATTTAAGTTCTGCTCATGCCATCATCAGCTATCATGATGTTTCATTCAAGAAGTTAATTCGAGAAGATATCACTAAAGATTAAAAGTGTACCTATCCTTTGAGAAAACAGAAGCACCAGCTCCCAAAAGTAACTTTGCCATTGAGTATTGACCTTGAGAAGCAGCAACATGAAGTGGTGTTCGTTGATCATAGTCTTTGTTGTTTGGATCAACACCATTTGACAATAGCCTTCGTAATAAATCTGAATCCCCCCTTGCTATCACCATACATAGGAAGCTACCAGCATTTTCAATGTTCAATAAGGCCCCTTCCTTAACAAGTAATGAAGCAACGCGATCATGTCCACTCTTGATTGCTTCAAGCAGAGGTGTGTTGCCAAATTTATCTATATGGTAAATAGCAATATTAAGTAACAATTAACATCTCCACGAACAAGAAATCATTGCAGGTGAAGCAAACTCGCGTAAGAAATATACCTGGAGCATTAATATCAACGCCTTCTTGGATGAGGAAAAGAGTTATGTCTTCATAGCCTCTCGATGCTGCAAGATGCTGTTTAAAAGCAAACATTGATTAGGAGAAATTTACAGTGTCCAAACCTCAGTATTCTGTTGGAATCATTTGTTTCTATATATCTCATTTGAATTAAGTCATACCAGAGGTGATCGTCCGTCATAATCTTTCTTTTTGGGATCAGCTCCAGCTCGAATTAGACTCTTCAGCTGATGCAAATCACCATGATAAGCTGCACTATTCACTTTCAAAGCAAGCTCTGCCTCATGCTTCCCTATATGTAGTGCAATATCTGACTCTAGTTGCTTCACGCGGAGATTAGATTCTTTCCCCTGTCATGTAATACTATTTAGACTTATCAAATCCACAAATCATTACTAGTGAAAAAGCAATTCATTTCTAAAGTCATGGGACGAGTTTAAACTCATAATTCACTAGATCCTTTTTATTAATGTCAACTGAGTATCGTACTATTGTAAGTAAATGCCCTATTGTTGATGAACTAAACCAGATAATTATATGAGCGAAAGAAACACTTCTAAATTTGCAGTAAAAAGGTTGCGTCTCATTTCCCTTACCTGTAGTAAATTACTCAAGATTCTTCTTCCATCATGAAAATAAATCTCCAGAATATTGGCAAATGACTGCTTATCGATACGTAAGAGTCTGCATAGTTCACAAACACGAACTGTGTATGGTTGAGGAATGTTGCAAACAATGGAAATGTCTCCGAATGAGCTGTTAGGCTCAAGAAGTGAGACTGTCTCTTCTGATCCGTCCTTCGCAATACCAACCTCCTCCTGGATTTTGTCAAAAAATACAATGAGTACTCTTGCCTTATTATGAAAACTCCAATTGAACATCAAATAGAATATCATACCAGAACACCATGACAGACAAAATAAAGCTGGTCTACTACATTGCCTTGCTCCATTATCACTTCTCCCGGGAGGAAAAATTCCTCATGAACTCGAGTTACCTGCATAAAATAACCGTATCCAAAATCAGTAATATGCGGAACACACAATGAATGCTTTGCAAATGAACAATCACAAAAGAGTTACTTACAACTTGACTTATGAATTCCAGGGAACAGCCCTTAAAAAGAGGAACATTTTCAATGTAGGACTGATATAAATTCTGGGAAATCTGCAAAAAGCAGTTGAAAGTGTATGTCATGGAACTACCAACGGAACATAACATGCATTAGCAATGATAGAAAATTGAACATTGTCTTACCTTGGCTCGGATAGAGATTGGAATATCTTGAAGAACAGCTGCATCAGTGTAAGCACTTTCATATTGTAATCGCAAGTGACCTTTTATTTGACTACGAATGTCCCTTCCGAGTCTATTTCTGTTCATATATTTCAATAAATCTGTCATCTTATCCCTGTATCGTTCAGTTTTTGATCCTTTCACAATTAGAGCTGTCATGTTACCGATCAAATAAGCACTAAGAATCATATCAAATGAGACGTAAATCATGACAAATATCATTTCCCTCAAATTGACAGCATGTATATCTCCATAACCTGTAAGATCAAAACAGATATCTCAAATTATTAGTAAGATGAAATTGTTATAAAGAATCTCTAGAAAAATGATAAGATTATGTGTTAACTTTGCAAGAACAGTATTAATAGATGCACATCACTCTTTAGCAACTCGTGTTATGTAGATTCCACAAACATCACTAATATCCTCTTTCAAACATCCAAAAGAATGAAGTATGCAAACGAAACAACAATGAAATTGAACTTTAAAGACAAGCACTTGAAATGAAGGGGAATAAGCTTACCAACAGTTGCCATAGTAACAATGGCAAAATACATTGAAGTAGTGTATCGCGTCCAAAGATCAATATCTCTAAAGTTTGAATAACTGTAATCTCCCAATTTCAAACTACCAATCCATGTGTACCCTTCTTGTTGTTCAGACAGCGTAGTCGCCAAAAAGTAAAAAATGCAGGCTGCTGTATGCGTGCAGTATAGTTCTACAGTGATAAGTTTTACAATCCTTGTGAAGAGGTAATTGATCCGAATATCTTTCTCCATCTTCTGGAAAAAGTAAGTAATTCTACGTGCCCTGCTCAACCGAATCCATAGAAGGTATCTCACTTCCTCTTTGCTGCCAACAGCCTGATAAATCCAAATCGCTCAGCATCGGTTAAAAGAGCTAAGAGTTCAAATTTACTAACTTCTCAAACATTACATCTATATGTTCTTTTACTACCATTTATACAATACGCCAAAAAAGGTTAGCATCTTAAACTCCATATCAAGTCAAAGACTGTCATATCTCATAAGGAATGAAACGTGGTACCTTATAGATTATATCCCAGGGCATGCAACCTAGAAAATCCATAATGAAATGAGACTTTAAGTACCTACAAAAACCAAAGAAAACTCAACTAAAACTTTCAATACATATTGAAACTTTTCATCCATTATAACTCTGTATGCCCAAATTATGTTCTTATGGGAAAAGGAGACTAACCGAAGAGCGATAGGGGTTCGTTTATACACCATCTTGTAAGTCTGACTATCTCTATATGCAACAGAGAATTGGATGACTATATCAACAAGAAAAACAATTTGACCACAAATGTCTAAGAGAAATAGTTTTCTTGGTAATCCATTGAAGAAAGCAAACTCCATTGGTGTGAAGAATGATGAATATATTGACCATATAAGGATGAAATTTTCCCACATCCTGTACCACCTGCATCAAAATTTTGATTGTTCATCTTTGTACACAATCTTAAAAAGTATAGAATTTTAAAACACAAGAAGGTTGTAATGAAATGGCGCGAAATATAATGGAAAAACTATTTCGTTGAGTTGTCAAAAAAACTCCATCTATCGAAAACATTAGTAAGATTTAGGCAAATAAAAAATAAACCAACTTATCTATTAGTATAGTATCCATTATCTAGAATAATTAGTTAGATATATATTGGTCCTAATTCTTATGTTTTACTTAAACGAGGATCTATATCGAAAACAGTCTCTCTACTGGTATGTTGTTTTTGGCGATTCAAGAAATTTCATAAACGGATTCAAAACATTAATAAAAAAAAGAAAGTAGCCTATGAAGAAGTCAAGAAGATTTGACATCTACTATATATATATATATATATATATATATATATATATATATATATATATATATATATATATATATATATATAAAATTAATGTATTTTCAACCTATCATATCTCACCATAAATTTATAGTACAGCTATGCTAAAATAATATCTGATTATTAGATAATTACATTATTACATGAAAATTTACATCAATTGCTTTCAGTTAGACAGTTGAACATGTATGTCTGCTGCTGATTATGAAACATAGAGAGAAATATTCATAATTTTTTTTAAAAAAAATAAATTTATTAATTATCGACCAGTCAAATTTTTAACGAATTTGACCATAAATTTTTTTTTTAATCGAAATGTTGCATTTTTTTATTTTTTTTGTAATTGTGATATTGATTATCCAACTAATAATAATTTTGGATTTCCTGACCAAATGTTCCAAATATAACCACTCAAAATTGTTCGTGGTCAATATTGGTTTGCTACTTATAGAAACGTCATAGGTAAGGTCAAATTAGTCAACGTTTCTCCTAAACCAATTACTTAGTAATTTCCTCCAAATTAAAACATAATTAGACTCCATATATATATATATATATATATATATATATATATATATATATATATATATATATATATATATATATATATATATATATATATATATATATGAATGTATCCCTAAAATTTTAACTTATTAATAAAAAACATAAATTCAAACTAAAGAAATATATATACTGATTATAGATAATACATGTAATGAATTTACTTAATATACTAAAGTATAATAGATAAATGTGTTCTTTAAGTTCGCCTTAGCTGATATATATACCTTTTAATAACTTTGAATGTATATGAGCAGACACAATTTGAATAAAGTTAAACATGTGTACGTAGATACACGTATCTTACGTAAACATAATACACGTAAGATGTGAATTGCCACGTAGAATGCACATCTACTTATTTAACTTTAAACAAGTTTAAGTGCTTATTTATCCACACCGAAAGTTGAAGGAAATAAATATTATATGAGACCAAGTTAAATGACATGTTTGTGTATTATAAAAAATAGTTTTATTATCTATAAAACTCAAAGGAGATAATCCAATCGTCAATGAAGTAGTTATATCGAGAATCCCTACTTTCAACAGAGTTAAAAATCTTGATAAACAAAGTTATTTAATGTTTATATCGAGGAAAGATAACAAATATCTCGTGAGCATGAAAATTAGTGGAAATACGCATGACGTTAATCTAATAATCTAGTTATAACAAAAAAAAAGTTGTACTTATAGATAATTGTCTATATATTTAGTAAGTACGAATTAAATTTCAAAAAGTAGTTAAATAACGGTTTTCTCTTCTAATTTCACAAGCACAGATTTTATTTATTTATTTTATATAAAAACAAAAAAAACTTATCACGTTTTCACCACTGCAGCATTACAGTAGAGAGAGAAAGTTAAGCACGATGTAGAGAGAGATAGCTGAACGGACCTGTTTTCAGGATGAATAACGAAGCCTTGTGAGAGATCCTTCAGTCCGTTGAGTAAACTTTCCCGGCTAAATTTTCTTCTCCGGCGACTAAACATATCAGCTCCGACGAGATCATTTTCGATGAGTTTCAATCGACTTCCTCTAGAAGATTCCATCTTATCTCTCATATCTTCTATTTCATACTCTGCTCGACCTCCATTAATGTCTATCTCCAGTACTTCCTCACCTCTCGTCATATTAATATTCAATTTTACTCTCTCGTAATACGAAATTCAAAATTTGAAGTTTTCGAATGTAATTTGATGTATATATCTATTGTATTGAAAAGGAATTTTCTCGAAAATTCGATTGATTTTAGTATGAAAGAAGATGAATTTTCACGAGAAAGTTCAGGCGGGAAGACGAATCTAGGGCTTCGATTATATACGATTTATAATTTTATATATATAGAGAGATTTATGAGATATTGGATGAACTTGTTGATAAATAGATAGATGGATACGGCTAGCTATTTATACGCAACTCAAAAAAAAAAACCATATTTATATTTTTATTTTGGAAAAAATTGTTTTAAGTTTAATAATTCAAGTTGATATATAGGAAAATGTGATACACGTGTGTTTAAATCTGTATGCGCATTAAGCGCTTCGTTTTATTGATCAGAATCATCCAATACTGGCTTGTCGATTTAAAATTTGAACATAAAATGGTTTAGTTATTAATTACGTATTATGTTATATTGTATTGTATCATGTTGTATTATTTTAATAAATGAATATAATATTTTGATAGTACATTTTGTTTTCGTTGTTAAGTAATGTTATTAATTATCTACAATTCGAATGATAAACTTATAAATAATAATAATAAAAAAGGGCACGGGCTAGGTCCTATTACGAAAGGTAGGCATAGGAAAAGCTAAAATGAGAAAAATATATTAAAATAACGATGTAATCACTAACGAATAATAATACAACCATCCAAACAAGGTATTAAAACAATTCAGAGGTTTATTTTAGGCCAAATACATAAGCAGATCCCTAAACTTGTTGGTTTTTTTCCTCAGGTACTTCAACTACGTCATTTTCCTATTGAATCATTAAACCTCCATAATTTGTTCCGTTTAAACAAACACCGTTGTCTGATGTGGAACCAGATTTGTGAGGGGTATTGATAGAGGATACATATGTTGCTCCACAACTCATTAATCCAATTGATAGTGAAAATATTCGAGAATAATTGTGTTTTACTTAAGTCATTTGAACACATTAGAAAACAAATGCGACTAACACGGTTTGTCTTCATTCATTTAATCAAAATTATTACAATTTGAACACAGTTGAAGACATTTACAATAAAAAAGCCGATCAAAATCAACCAACAGTGTTTTAAAGGAATAAATTGTGTGTGGTTCAATAATCAATAGAAAAATGACATAGTTAAGATACCTAAGGGGAAAAACCCCAACAAATTTAAGGATCTGTTTATGTATTTGACCTTTATTTTAATATTACAATTAGCACAAGTATATGTGGGCTTAAAGAACTTATAATAATGATATAAATATTGCTATTTGAATTTAATTACGTAAAATTATGTAACAAAGATGCATGGGAACAAGAGAACCACTGAGATTTACCATTTTTGTAATTATTTAATTTCCAGTTTACCAATTTTGATCTAATGTGATCATTCGTACCATTTTAATTATTGTTTTAGTTCAAAAATTAGTTATCAACTTTGATTTTCTTAATTGACATTTTTTTTATATCGGAATAAGCGGCTATCTTAATTCATTAAAAGTTGGACAAGTAAGAAAATTTCTTGTTGAACTTAGTAGCGTACGCAGAATTTTTTATAAGTGATGTCGATATTTAAAAATAAATAATTGATATAAAAGTATCATATTAATATAAAATTATTTGAACATACTAATAAAATATAAATAAAGAAAACAATAACTCTCCTTGGCGAGTTTTTATATTTTGAATTGTATTTATAATAGTTTCATTGAAGATAGTAATTTAATATTTCTGTCCAAACAACCACTCAAAAGATCATCATTCATTCGATTTCGTAAATCAGTCTTGATTTTAAAAGCTTCGAAGATACTTTGGGATAATATCCATCTATTGAATTGATCTGAATTACAAATTAAATAAAATCCGATAACTCTAAAAAAGTTCAAGAAATTAAATCTATAAAAGGTTGATGAATATTCGAGAAATTTCAACTAAAACTATAAAGATGGAAGATAAAAAGAAAAGTGAACCTACAATTAAGAGAAAACCGCAATATATACCAAGTAAAAAAAAAATTCTGTAATTCAGAAACAAATTGATTATTTTACTATATACATGCACGTAATATCAAGATATATGTTTGACATGTTCAAATTAATTTCTGCAAACATATTTGATTTTAGTTTTTTCTTAGTTCATAAAATGACTATAGTATTCATTTATTTCTAATAAAACAATTAGCAAGTTGATTATTGAAAAAATAATTATGTCAGAAGATATATAAAACAAAAACTTAGATGTACAATATTGTATTTATTTGACTTGCATATCCAATAATAGTAGTGGATTGATTTTGGAATACACGGAACTATAAGATATACAATAATTTATTTATTACTATCCAAGGAGTATAGAATTTCATTATCGGGGTATGAGTGTTCGATCGTGAGACTATCTGTTGAATGTCCGATGGCACTTTGCTTCGACTTGAGTTATGTAACAATGAGATCTCCCTTGGTCCTTGTCGTATGTGCTTGACAACACCCCATAAGAGACGCTCACTTGGGGACTTCTAACTATTCCAAGAATTATCGCGGCTAGTCTTTTTATAGTAGTAATGGCGCGGGAGGTGGGGGGACTCTTTTGAAAGAAAAAACGATTTGATCTCAATACAAGAGCCTATGAAAAGAAAAGAAAACAGAATTGAAAATTCCGCCTGCAGGCCTCTACATGCAGGACTGACTATGAATTACTAAGAATGGAGCACGCTGCCCGCACTGATCTAAAGGCACAAAAAGATTGTTATTATATATATATATATATATATATATATATATATATATATATATATATATATATATATATATATATATATATATATATATATATATATATATATATATATATATATATCAAAATTCTTAACTTTTTTTTAAGTATATTTAAATGTTTTTAAATAAAATCTATCTGTTGTGGCTAAAATTAAGTTACGTCAATATAATTGACAAAAGATAATACTCCCTCCGTTCGGGATTGTTTGTCATGGTGCGCTTATCGAAAGTCAATTTGACTAATTTTCAAAGGTAAATTGAATCACATTAATTCGTTATTTTAAACAAAAAAAATAGATATTCTAAAAACTATATAAAAAGTAGTATAAATTAAAAAAATTTACATATTAATATGATGAAAAAAATACATCTTAAAATGTTAGTCAAAATTTTTATAGTTTGACTCTAAAAATAGAAACTATGACAAACAGTACCGGACGGAGAGAGTAAGAACTCAGACGCATTTGATTTTTTCAATCATTTTGGGTTGGGTTTTGGAGGGGTGTGGGGTGGGGTGGGTATTGAGGGTTCTCCACTAATGACATTAATTAGTGGGAGTTAATTGTAAACTAAATTCCAATTTTAATATAATCAAATGGAGATTATGATAGAATTTTAATATTAAACTCGAAATATTCAAATTTTGAATTCACACTCAAAATTTATAATAGAATGATTAGTATTTCTTTATCCTTATTAACTGAAAGTCGGCCCTAATGAATGGATATTTTCAATGTGATTATTAGAATCCACTTCTAATAATATTCTATTAAACAATATGTCTGTATTTATATTATACTCCATATAACTAGTTGAGAAATGCATCAAAATTAGTCAGAACATCATATTAATCGAATTTTTTAAATTTGATATAAGAGCATGCTTGAATTTAGCAATATTCAAAAAAAATTAAAAGATAAAGAGCATGGAATTGAGGAATTCTGTTATATTACAACCATACTAGTGTTATTTATCTTATTTTGCTATTCATATTATCATATAAAATCATCAAGTTATAACTAATAGAATAATAATAAATACTCATTCATCCTTAATTAGAGATTTTAAATTCAAACTTTGAATACCAAATCATCTTTGTTAGAAAAAGAACATTTTGTCCAATTTTTTCTATACGAATCGAATTAAATCAAACATCAAATTACTTTAAGTCAGTTTTTCATTATATAAAATATTTTTCCTCTTCAACCAATCCCTATTCTAACAATTAGCTAGAAAACTAAATACTTTTATTTCTTATGAATTTAATATGTTTAGATTGAATTTAATATACCCTCTAGTATAGCAAATAATTTAAATATATCCCTCGTTATATTTTCGGGCTAAATATACCCGTCTTATTATATTTTCGAGTTGTATTTGAATTTGTTTTATTTTAAATTGAATAATTCTTCTATTCTTAACTTTACATGTGTCCTCGAAAATATAACAGGTTGGGTATATTTAGATCGAAAGCATAACTAGGGATATATTTAAATTATTTTCTATAGTACAGGGTATATTTGGTCCGTTACCGAATATTAAACAATAACTTCATCTTTGCTTGACTTAACATAGTATTAATTAAACTCCACATTAAACCTTAATGGAGAGTGATGTTTGATTAATTAATTTTAGTTTAACATCTTTAATTAGTTCCTCTAATCCCAAAGGTTATATAAACTCCATTTCTAGTAAGGTAATGTAGCCCCTTACATCCCAAATATGTCATTTGAATTAATATAAATAAAATAAAGAAAATTGTTTAAATTTTTTAGAGCAAATGGTTAACCACATTTAAAGTCTGCTAATGGGAATATATGAAGGCATAAACCACTAACTGTTATACTTTAATGACAATAAATTAAACTTCAAAACTAATTATCCTCTATATTTTATATTTAATTTAAAAATAAATAAACAAGACAGATATAACGTCTAAACATTTTAAAACAAATTAATGACTCAAAAAAACCACCAAATATTTCGATGAAATAGATGAGATTCCTCTACCCTTATTTAAATTTGTCTTCGACACTAAAAAAATGTGATTTAGTTGAGTCGAAACACCGACAAATATATAAATTTCGAAATAAAGTTTAACAGAAACATTTTTAACAGAGTCAATTATGGATAGATGCCGTTGGAAACATATTTCTTTATAATGGAGTTTGAGCCTCGAGAATGAATGAATGAATAAATCATTGAGAACAAATTTAACGAGACTAATCTAAATCTTATTCAACCTTATTAGATAGAAATTAAGTAGCGCAACTTTTTTAAAACACGTCTAATTTGAAAATCTCTCTCATCTTCGCAAAACTTCTTGCGCCTAACATTGTCAGGCCAGTGAAGTTCGGATATTAGATGATTAATTATTAGTTTTTTTTTAAAAAAAAATAATCAAACCACAAATGACAAATGGTCCTATACTAATGGAAATCTAAGGAGGCATAAACCACTAAATGTTGATACTTAAAAAAAAAAAAAATAACTATCAAACTCAAAGGTGTCTTTTAGGTTTATGGTGGTGATATGAAAACCTCCCCACTTAGTGGCCTAATTAACAAATTAAACCAAGTTGGAAGTGTTAAACCCACTTAACAATTTTAATTTGAGTAATGCTTAACAGCCATATATGATGCTAGCTGCTAATTTAATTTGTTCATGACCTAACATGGCTAATTAGATTAAATAGTGTAGTGTGTTAAAGACCACAAATTGTTATTCTAATTAATTAGTCCAACACTAATTTGGTTTGTTATGTGAAAGAGTTATTAAAGTTTCAAATTAATATAAAAAATTAACATTATTATTACATGAAAATGATGATGGTGAAAATGGAAATGGGAGGATAATTCCATTTAACTATGGATTAGTGATGGATTATATGAAAGTTCAACTAGCTAGAAGCTATTTAGTGATGGATTATATGAAAGTTCAAGAAGCTATTTAGTGATGATTAACTAGGGATTAATATCGATAAATTTCGTGGCTAATTTCAAGTTTTTTTAATAGTAATTATAAGCTTAATCACATTAGTGAGAGCGTTATTCACAAAGATGAATCATGCCATACACGATTCAGATTTAGTTAGATCCTAAAGTGAGTATCAAATACCTAGTGAGAAACAAAAAAATAAAATTGCATAGATATATACTTTAAAATGATAAGCTTAAATAAAACCCCTCTACATAATTTTAGTTGAAGCTATCCAAGGTCACAGAGTGCGCGCGATCAAAAAATTAATAAAATGAATCTAGAATTATGAGAAATTTTAGATTTAAATATCTCATCAGAAACAAAATGCATGTAGTAATTTCTTATCTCAAATCTTAATAAATAGAATTATCTGATATCGAATATAACAATTAATCGAGATACACACCTATACTTGTGGTCATGAAATTTTTTATTATGTACACAAAGAGAAAAGGAGTTCATTCACATGCATCTCCTTTTGCATAAACCTCTCATGCAAGATCTAGAAAAAGGCACAAACTTTTAATTGTAAAGTTTCATCTAATGAGTTAGTAATTGTGGTTCACATACTCCTTTTGTTTCTTAGGTCAATCCTTCTTTTAAATTTTATGTTACTATTTGTTATCTTTCTCATATTACGTTCAAACCTCATTTGTGAGATTATATCAAATAAATTATTGTTATTATTTAGTTAGTTTTTCTGGTTGTTGTTTATCAAGAAATCTTCATTAACAAAGTAAAAGATAAGATAGTAAACTGACTTTTAAAAAATTCCATTTGTCTATATTTATTTATTTCCATTATGTTTAAATTATTATTTTTTCCTTGGCACCCCCTTTCCCTTGGGTTCTTTTTGGCCTATTTTGTCTCTTTTGAGTTGCCCATTTTGATGAGTTGACCCCTAGTTATTATTATTATTATTATTATTATTTTCAAAATAATAATCTTAAAAGGCCACAAGATTGGTTTATGTTTGAAAAGAAATAAACCAGTAGAAATCTTGGTAGGCTTATCAAATGGAGTTCTATTTATTAATTATTATCATATGTTAAACAACTAGCAAACAAGCACTTAGAATGTTTACCAAAAAAAAATAAAAAAAAATAATTTTTGGAATTCCACTATGAGGTGAATATTAATTTAGTAATATATCATAGTCATTAGTGGTATGAGAGTTTTATGAACTCTTAAGACACTTGTTAACCAATGAAGCAAAGTAACAAACTAAATTATATTTGTTTAATTACTTGTTGAAAAGTAAAACAAACTGGATAGAAGTGGATCAATTTTAAGGTAAATGAGATGACAATGAAATGAGTCATTGTTGTATAATGTTTTGGTAGACATTATATTACAACTTGTTGGAAAAAAATTAGAAAACATGTTTAATCAAAACTAAATTCATTCTAATCTGTTCAAATTCAATTTAATCCGTCCATTTGACGTCATTAATTACAACGACATACTCAAAATAAGTCAATGGGATCTGAGGAGGGGAGGATGTACGCAGATTACACTCTACCTCAAAAATAGAATATTTGCAAAATTTTCTGCAACACTTTCTGGTTTATTCACTATTGCACATGAATGACATTAAAATTTGCAGTGTAAACAAAGAGAATACCAAAAAAGACATTGTTACAACTTGCAAGTGTTCATCAATGTGCAAAGGAATAACCTCATTGCCTCAATATGTATGCATACAAACTATATGAAAGTAGATTTGCTGACTATTTTCGAAACATATCTATAAGAGTGCAAAGTTTCTTTAGCAAGCAGAACGACACTCATCGTTTCTTCCATTCTCAACTTGTTTACCTCTTTCCTCAACAATAATATTACCCCCATTTGGCTCATTCTCTTAGTGACTTGCACAAGTTGGCAAAACCTTGTTATCTACGACCAAAACGTTAACTATTTAGCATGAGCGCAATACTACTCTAAGGGCAGACGGTCAAAATACGAGGATGAAGGAGAAACTAGAGAGAATATGTACTAGGAGCATAGACAGACAAGCACCTTCACAAATGTTTAGCCCTCCAGTCCATAGTAAGATTCTCGTCGCTGTCATCATCACTTGATGATTCGTCATCACTAGACTCCTTATTTGCAACCTTACTTTCTTTGCTGCCTAACAAAGACTTAGCAGCCTTTACTTCCATCTTCTTCTTCCTCAGCATCTCAAGTCTTTCCCTATAGCCCCTGAAGTCATGCAATATAAAAGTTTATATCGACTTTCGGACCATGTCAAGAAAATATAAAGAATTTCTCAAAAAAGGACTAAATTAGTTTTTTCATTTGAGGAACTGACCTTTGTTCAACAGATACTTCCTCTTCAATCATTTCTGCAGCATCAATCTGCAAGATAAATGGCAAAGTGGGTCGATAACATGGTTTAACAGAATAGAAAATTTACAGAAGTCTCAACAATTAAATATAGAAATAAAAGATGACCTCTTCTTCTTCTAATCGGTTGTCAACTTCTTTTAAGTCTTCTTGGATTAACTTCTCAAATTCTTTGTACTCATCCCTGCAATGAAGTCATTAAAGTTAACATCAAGTTTCCCTGGCAAGGACTGAGACTAGATCAGTTAAGAGTCACTGAGAGAATACAGTAGTCATATAAATTATGAAGAGTACGATGCTTTATCTACCCCAAAATCTGAAGGAGTTAAGGAAAAAATAGAAAGAATAAATTTACTTCTGATACACAAGCCATGCTTTTTTATTACGTTCAAAGCAGTAAAAAGAAAAGGCTGCTAAATAGCTTCAGATATCACACCACATAGATATGACCACCATACATTTCCAGACATTTCACAGACTAAAGTGCACTGAGAAGCGGTTCATTGCTCAATTCAGTTGTACCACTGAACCATGTCCGTTACAAAACATCTACTTGAATGTAATCATGAAGAAGTTGGAGGTAGTGGAGCTGCCTAGGCTGCAATCCCGGAGAACATTTATACTACTATTTGAAAGTTGGAGGAATAAATGGAAGAGAAATGAGCCTTATAGCTCTAGTGACTCTGAAAGAGAACACATCCGGCGTTATCCAGCATATATTGCCAGCGGAAGGTGGTGCTTCTCATTTGGATAGTCTATTCATATTTGGTAGAGATTGGCTTTCTGGTTCAGTTTAAAGAAATAGTTAGATAAGACATGAAAGATCCCATCTGAGGTCTACCAGTATTAGAAAAATAGGAAAACAGTTAAAGCCACAACAAACAAGGTCTGCCTAGCAAGTTGTCAAATCTTACTTGACATCTGGTTTGACCGGTGTAATACCACGGGCACGTAAGTCGGCATCTTTGTTGTCAAAGAAACCTGCAGGGAGAGCTCCTTTGACCTGCTTAGCGTCTGAAGTAGAACTCACTTTTGACATCGGTCCATTTTCACCAGATCGCCGATTTTCCATGCTTCTAGTCTCAGCATTCTTGGAAGTAGATAGGCCCTGAATGCTAGACCTTGCCAAAGATGGTTCAACCTCTTCAGTGTGATCTAAAACTGGAGGATCTCTGTTCGATACATGGTCTCCCGACCTGGATGAATCTTTCTCTGGAACATGAAAACTGAATAGATAAGTCATCCTTGACAACGAGAGAGCAAAAAAACTTTTTTATATTGGAATATCCAAGTATTCATTACAAAGTTTATACAAGTTAAATCAGAGATAAGGATATCATTGTATAAACAAGTCTTCCATACAAAGTATAGAAGAGAGGACAAATCAGGGCACACCAAATAGCAGCAAAATTACGGATTTTTCTACCTATCCTCCACCTTTTCCTCTCTATCTCTCATAGTAATGTATTCTTCCTTTTAAGCAAATACCCAAGAAGATGTACACAAATTGACCCAAAGACTCACCATACATCCAGTGTGTGGGGCTTATACGAATAACGACTTTCAAACTCACAGAATGGCTTCTTTTTTTTTCAATATCATGAAAGCATAGAAGATAGCATCATGCCAAAATCACTGTTTAAAATTTTCTATTCAGAAAGTTATTTTTTGTGACTAGTCAGAAAGTTTACTTTTGGTGACTAGTCAGAAAGTTTGTATAAAAAGGCAACTTCCGACAGAGGGCACTTACCAATTTTTGGCCTCTTTGTCTCTTGCTGGTCAAAAAAATTGGGAGGAAGCATAGATGATGCACGAGGCTTGGACATTGCAGCAGAAGGTTCAGGTTCTTTACGGCTTACGCCCTCAGAAATTTCAGGCTTGGATTTAGGCAACTCCTTTGGAGGCTGGCTTTTTACATTGTTTGGATTTTTTGCTGCAGCAGCATTAGCTTTGAGATTATTTATGGCCTGTACATACATAACAATCTGTCTTAACAGGGAAGGGTGAAGCACATATCTTACATATAACATCTATAGGGGACAAAATACGAGATGAGTAACAAGAACTAAAGAGGTTCTTAACAAGCACAGCAAAGGGTATATTAAATACTACATGCATGATAAACATAGATGACTAGCAGAAGACTCATAAAAATTTGGTGGAACCCAGCCTTTTCACCAACCATGTGAGTTCTTCCCTGTTAGCTAAAATATCAAATGCATTTATATTCAAAAGATAGTAAGCCCCATTCTAATTCCTCCTCTGTCACCTGTCAATCGTCCTGCATTAGACTCATAGCACACTATCCCCATCAATTTCTTGTCCTTTTTCTTCTCATACCAGCATCCCACTTGAATCTTTTTTTCTATGAATACAGAAAAACTTCTACAATAGCCAAAGCAAATGTAATTGCACGCCTATTCCAAAACTATGAGTTCATGATGAACACATACACTAACGATATAGCTAGTTGGAGAATGGTGAAGGAAAAAATTCCCTATATTAAAAAAAGAAGGGAACTGATGACTATGAAGCAGCTAAGTCTGGTATGGACAACTTAGCTTGCACAACATGTTTTTTTACCTGATGCTTATACTCAAATTAAGAACATAGCTCAAATTTGAAAGGAAAAAACAAAAAAAGATGGTCATCTTAAGATACAAACAGCATAATGTGTTCATCTTAAAATGATTGGAAGGACCTTTTCTTAAGAATTGGGGACTACATTGTGACCACTTAACTAAGCTTCAACTAGCATGCACCAAATTTCAATATGCAAAAAGCTAAGACCAAACATCAATCGGTAAGATCCTACCTCATGATGTTTGCGAGAAGCTTGATGTCCAGGCCATTGTGATTCAGATTTCATAACTATATCACATACTCTACATACAGGCTGATCGTGCTCATTGTACCTGTGGTTTCACACAATTCATAATAAAGACATGACTTCACAGTAAGAATTGAGATCCAGAAAAATTAATTATGACAACTTCACATTAAACAAAGTCAGATCATCATTGTCATGATACACGATACATATTGTAAAACTAGAGAACCATGCACCTTTAATCAGGATTGTAAATACAAAACCGCCATAAGTAAAGGTTGCAATCACTTCCAATCAGGTAAAAGACCAAATACAACAAATGGCACATCAACATTACACTCAAATGCAGATAAAAACTTCTGCCCTTGAAACACAAACTAGTTCCACGTCAAAATCAAGAGCACACTCACAGACAATGATTTGGGTATTAAACAAAGATGACAGCAACTGCAGGTGAAGCCATAAGCTAAAGTCTAGAAACAAACATGTTGCCATAACTATCAACAAAATCACCATCGCTATCTACTACTTCTTATGAGTATCGACTTTCCAGATACTCTATAGACGTATCCTTACCATATAAAAGAAAAACATAGAGTTCCAGATGCTCAATCTCAATATTCAGGGAAGCGTGAAGCGGAAAAAAGCGATAAGGCCCTGCTTTACGCTTTAAGCGATGAAGCTCTCACATACTCATTCTAGTCTGTGAAGCGTAGAAGGCTCGCATCGCTTCGCTTCATCGCTTTAAGCGTTGAAGCGCTTGCTTTCCTGAGCACTGCTCAATCTATCTTTGGATGGACAAGACTTTTTTCAGAAAGTTTGTTTTTGTACGCGGTTTTTTATAGGGAATATAGCAGGGAATCTAGTCTTTTACTAACCACAACTAAACACCGAGTTATGAAAATATTTTAATACTTTATCAACTCCGTTGTATATAATACCTTACAAGCGGGGAATCAATTCGCTTCTGCTTCTGCTCCTTCAGCTTTGCCCGGTACAATGCTCTCTTGTCCATTCCAAAGCTATGTGTTAATACAGCACCAAAAATACAGTTAGAAGAACACACAAAAAGTCAATGAATACAATAACAAAGCACCATTTTTCCTAATTTTCATTGGAAAAGAAATATATAACAAGCCAGAACGTTTTCAAATTTTACACAACATTAAGGAAAACAAAAATTCCAATTGTGAATACAACACCGTAAGCTTCAACAAATCAAAGCACACCAAGATATCCAGTGTAATCTCACAAGTGCAGTCTGTGGGAGGATAGAGCGTACATAAACCTTACTTCCAGTAGGACCCTACTATGCATTCAAATTAGAGTACTTTCTTCCACCTCCGAAGGATGGAGGGGGTATACAGCGAAAAAAGCGTCGAAGGGGTCCCATCACCCTCGGTTAGATGATCAAAACAGCAAGAGTACAAAATAAAAGATTTAAAAGAAACACTTCTGCTAATCCTCATTTCGAAAAAAAGAAATGTATAAATGGCCTTTAAATTTTCAGCAAATCATCTCTAATTGTGAAATACACAGCAGATAAAACAACAAAAAGAGTTTTTTTCTATGAAAAGGGGTATAAACAGCCATAAAATTCTAAAAACTCCTCTATTACAAATTCAGCTTGCTCAAAAACCCCAAAACGCAAAACACAATTAAAAAACACTTTTTTCAATATTTCATCTCGGAAAAAATTTAAAACATAAATGCAGAAAAATTCAGCAAATCCTTGCTCAATTGTATGTCTACTTCAGCTTAATTGAACTAAAAGCTCCGGTAATTGAATTTTAATACAAATTAAGAAGAAAAAAAAGCTCGCTTACTTGTTAATAGCAGAATTGATTATTAGGGTTGATAGATTATCGCGCTTTAATCTTCTCCGATTTCAATTCTTTGCTTCCTAAATTCGAAGTAGATTTGGAGGGGATTGGGGTCGGGTCGGGTTTGATATTTGTTTTTTCGGGTTTGGTCCCTAATTCATGGGTTAAATGTACTTTTTCCGTTAACTTGGAGTTACATGTTTCGTCATATGAAAATAGAAAAAAAGTAATTTCTATTTATCGGAGTAAGAAATAATATTGAAAAATTAAAATTGTGTTTGGTCATGAAAAATACATGAAAGTTCTTTTTAAGATAAACAAGTGAACACGTTTTTCCCAGCATTTTATGGCCAAAAATATTTACAGAGTTGAACTTTGAAAAAAATGTAAAAAAGAGTTCATGACCCGATGCCTTTATCGAGAAACTATTTTTTAATTCTCGTACAAAGTCTATTTTGAAATTCGATTAATTCTAATTTGTGTTTAGAAGATACAATGCTCCAAATAAATTTAAATTTGTCACCTCTAATTAAGAATAGTGATTAGTTATCATTATACTTCAATCTTTACTATAACAAGAACATAACAATGAAAACTAACAAATAAAATTTTAAAAGTGTAAAATATTTCAAACTTTTATTCTTATCTCGTGAAAATAATATTACTAATTGAAGCACATGAAGCCCAATAGATGGGACTAAATCGATAATAAAAAAAGTCATAAGGTAGATAAATGTAATTTCAATAAAACTACAGGGAGGTTAACGTAATAAAGAAATTTTACTATTTTCCATTTTCGTCCACATATAAAATTTTCAAAATTCAGTAGAAGTAAACTCCTGCTCCCCGTCGCCGTCGATGATCTCCGATCACCGGAATATTTGGATTCGCCATTTAGTCAACATCTAAGTATCTTGAACCAGTGAACCGGAGAGAGAAAACACAAGCTCTGGACCGGAGAGAATCGAGTCCATGGTCTAGGGTTTAGTGTTTCCACAAGCTTCAGTACAACAACACCACTTCATTTCCACCATGAATGATTCAAAGCTTTTAGTCTTCCTCGTCTGCTTACTTGCTCAGTTTTTCCTCTCCTTCTCAGGTTACTCCGGTTATTTTGTTAATATGTATATTTATCTTTATTTTTCGCAGCAGCTTGTTTCTTCGGAAAATAATACATTTTGTGATAACAATGAGGTGTTACTGTTACTGTTTGATAGATATGTTAATCAAGTTTTGTTATCAATCATAGTAACAAACCACTATGCTGTAAAGAAAGAACAAAAATGATTTTATGATAAATGAAGTGCAGATGTAGATTCTAACTTATATAGTGGAAAATTAACTTATATAGCAGAAATTAACCAAGTATGAGCTTAGAACTATTTCAAAGAGGTACCTTTTGGACAATGAGATATTTCATGTACTTGAAATATGGAAATGGCGTAGATCATCTCCTCAGGTAATTGGAATGCCTTTTGTTATACTCGAGCGTAAGTGCATGACTAAGTTAACAAGAAAGGAAGCTAATGCAGCTATTTTATGAAAAGAGTTTTGTGAGTCTCGGGTTTTTTTCTTTTATTGGAGGAAATCCATAACAATGAGCACAAAATGATATTGGGATTTTAGTCATTTCAAAGGCGAATGGCTTTGATTGGATTATTGAGTTCGTGTGTGGTAGTTAAGGAAGAATTGGGCATGCTGCAATTTATGTCATGTTTACCCATCACTTCAGAAAGCATTTTCCTATGCAGAGTTCTATTAGTACTGCCGAATTATAATGCATGTCTTTCTTTCTTCCGTCAGTTTCTTAGCGATACTTCTATATAATATGTTTTTGAGTTTGTTATTAATTTTGAACAGCTTCAGATCAAGTAAACTCTTTCGAGTCAGTTCCTGATCTTGAGAAGTCAATGTACATGGCCATTGACGGGTATCCATGTGTACGACTGCTTAACCTTTCAGGGGAGATCGGTTGTTCAAGTATGAAGTATGCATTTAGTTGCATTTTTCTTGGTCTATGAGATGCCTCATCTGCTTTTAATTTTCTTGTCTAACTCTTCTTGTGCATGGCTAGACCCTGGGCGTGCAAACATAGTTGCACCAGTTACTAGGTTCAAGACTGAAAATAAGTTGGCTGAGCCATCTGCATTACTGCTGTCTATGGATCAATTTGAGGATCTCTTTGCAAGGCATGTAAATTCTCTCTTTGTAATGTTTTTGGACAAGATTATGCATCTTTCACCTTCCTTTGGATGTGAAAATTATTTCCTTTTTAGTATTTTACTAAAAGAAAGTCCTCCCTTCATTTGCCAATTAGTTGAGCCTCTTTGAGTGGTTGATGGAATTGCAGTACACCAAACTGTTCCACTCTTTAATCTTGTTTTTATGTGCACCTTATACTATCATTATCTTGGTATAGATTGGTCGATTGAATTTCTAGATGATAGCAAATGTTGACCAGTCAAACAAAGAAAAGGAAAAAAATAATTCCAAAATCTTCGAGTTAAAAAACATATACTTTCTGTTATATGATGTGGTGATTTTGTTATAGTGACTAGGAGTAGACCATAGGGGGGACTCTTGGTTTAGAGAGTGGTCACCTAAAAAGACAAGTTGTATTTTGCTAAGTTAGTTGGCAGATGCTGGTTCACTTCTTGGATTTTATTTAAAGTAGGTACATTAAATTGCATACTTTGGACATGATAGAGGCTAATAAACTTTTTTGTATTCTACAGAATATTTATGATTCATATTAATTATCAGATGCTATAATTTGTTGACCACTTTTTATTATATAGTTGGCAGATGCTGGTTCACTTCTTGGATTTTATTTAAAGTAGGTACATTAAATTGCATACTTTGGACATGATAGAGGCTAATAAACTTTTTTGTGTTCTACAGAATATTTATGATTCATATTAATTATCAGATGCTATAATTTGTTGACCATTTTTTATTATATATTCAGTTGACTGAGAGAAGAAGCTTCATAATATCATTTAGCTAAAGGGTGAACATTAATTACCATTTATAGCATCTTGGTCTCTGCTGTGCATGTGAGCGAGGTGTTTATGTCTAACTTCTCATGAGTATGCATACTCTTGACAATGAGATGCTTGCTTTTGTCTCACCATCAAATTTTCCTTTTGATGTTGTGCATGCATCATAGTGTAACACAAAATCTGGATCCTTTTCCAGAGGAAGAAAAAGGTTTTGTTGGATGGAGGTGTCATCGTCATATATCCGATTACTGTGCAAGTTTTCTGCTCTGCAGAACTTCTGCCTTAGCACAATGGGCACACAGTTCTATCTTTGATTGATTTCTGGTGGTGTGTTGTGTTTCAGGTTATCGATTGATGCAGATTTTTCTAGGCATGTTGTTGGTGTATTGGTTGAATCAGGTTCTCAGCTTCAAAATGGCTTAAAAGGTAAGTATTTAAGTTAAGTTTTTCTTTTTAAGTTATTATTCTTTTCAAAGAATTTGAATAATTACTACGTCTTTTTCGTTAACAGGATTTTCCCCTGACAAAAAGTTTCCGCAAGCTGAATTCGCTCCTTATCAAAGTGGCAAGTTTGAATGGAACCCAACTGTATGTTGTGGAGAACTATTTTGATCATATACTTCTGTTTGTTTGACTGATAATTTAAAAAACTAATTGTGCATTTTAAACTCCTGTGCTTTCTTTTTCATCTCTGTGCTTCCATCCAAATATACCATTTAAGTTCGTTAATGCTTTGATGTTAAGCTAAATGAAATCTACAAGTTCCTCATTCGCACGTTATCACTGTTAGCACAAGAGTTATATGGTTCCTTTTTCAAAAAATTTAGTTTTGATCTGTTGATTGTTAAGCCAACGGATTAGTCTATAAGTTTTAGTATGCAACGGTACATCGAAATTCCTTTTTATCTTCTTTGTTGTGGTTTCTTGATGATTTAATGCAAGAAACCTCTAAAACAATTATTGGAAAGCTGCCTTGTATGATCTAAGATTTATGGTTCATTAAGGATGAAATCGGGGATAATGATTCAAGAATTTGTAATCAGTATCCTTTTACCTAGAGCAATACGATGTTCCACTCGGTTGTATGCTCTTTGAAAAGAATTATGTTTTTGTAAGGTTCTCTACAACTTTTGTATGCATCATATATGCAATGGAAAATTATCAACTTCATCAAAATAAATAAATACGTGTTTTTTGCAACTGCTTGTACACTCGTCCGTTTATTCAACTTTGCATTATGGAGACCTGTAAGATAAAGTAAATATTGTCATCCTCAACTTGCAGGGAACTGGATTGATGTGGAAGGCTTACAATTTTCCTGTATTTTTGCTTTCGAACAGTAGTACATTGGCCTTGCAAGAGGTTTGTTATGTCTTTTATATTTGTAAAGCTCTTCTCCACATTTAGTTTGTCCATAACATCTTTTTCTTTAGTTACTATAATAATTAGTAATTGCGACTTACGAGTGCCTTCTATTGGATGCTTACTAACTTCTTCTATAACTTTTGCCGTCCTAAATTTCCCTAATGTTGTTTTCTAAAGGCGTTTCATAAATCAACATACAATAGACCTTACTATCTTCAAAGTACTCAATAGATGAAAAATTGGAGGGCGAGGGTATCGAAGATACTTGTCATTATATTCTGTCTGTGTGAAGAAGAGTGAAATATTTTGAAATGGAAGTGTCCCGCAAACATTTTCATTGATGTATCTTCTTCTTGTTATATGGTGCAGATTGCTTTGAGAAATGAAAAGAGAAAGAAATCATCCACTGTAGATGTGGCCGACTTTGATCTTGTGATGCAGGTTAAAGATTCTTCACGTCGCTAAAGATTTGGAAATAGTCCTAAATTTTTTTTTGATAGGTATCTGATATTTTACTTATAAAACTTGCTCGTATTGTGTTATATTTATCAGACAACAAAGACTGGGACTCGGGATTCAGAATCTTGTCTTAGAGAGCAGACTTGCCTTCCATTGGGTGGGTACAGGTGAGATTCTGCCCTAATTATCTGGTTCTTAAGATACTCAATTGTACTCTTGAACAGATTGAACTAGTATCCCTTTCCTTTCAGTTTCCCAGCTAGAACCAGATTAGATATGAGAGATTTCTCCTTATCAAAATATGAGAGATTTCTAGTAAAGGATTATATTTGATATACCTTGTTTTTTTAAGTGAAGGATAATATTAATATCACAAGTATGATTTTGACCTTGACATTGATAGTTATAAGATATCTTATGCAGATGCCAACATGGGATGCTTTGTGCACCGGGCTGCGCTTTTTTTTTTTACTTACTATCTTTCCTTTGGTTTCTTATCTGTTCATGCTGTTGTATGACATCTTATATTTGGTGATCTTGAGTTCACTTATAATTCAGTAAACTAAAATAAGAGGAAACCACTCTTTGTTCAGCTGATGCCTGATGGTAGAATAGTACAATTCGTGATATTATGCTGGTACTTCTATATTTTCTTCATGGATCTTGTACATTGGATTTGAAATTTTTTGGTTTGCACGGGTGACGGGTGAATAGTACTGGCTTTGCATCTCCTGGTCCTGGGTGGATATTTCTGTATCTTGTTGTCAGATGTTCCTATAATTGATACTGGTGCACACATGGAATCTTTTCTTATAGTTTACAGATAACTGAATGTTGAAAAGATCTTGTTTTTGCCTTGCCTTCTTCGAGTTCTTGGTGCATATTCATAATCTTGTATGTTGTTCTGAAACTCCTCCCTACAGAATTTACCTCGATATCTTACCTATAGCACGTGTAATTTTCTAATTGCAGTGTCTGGTCAGCGCTACCACCAATAAATACCTCGTCGTCAAAGAAGGCAAAACCGATGATATTGACTGTGGCTTCTATGGATGCGGCTTCCTTTTTTCGTGACGTAAGCATTGGTGCAGATTCACCTATATCTGTGAGTTGCTTATTCTCAAATGTGATTTGTATCATTGTATTTGTCTTAATGGATTTCTTAATTCTTTGTTCAATTTTCCTACTCTCAAAGCTATATTGTTGCATTTCTATATTTTCTTAATACCATGGATCATATGTACAAACTTCTCTCTAGGGGTTGATCTCATTGCTAGCTGTGGTGGATGCTCTTTCACGTGTTGATGGCTTGGGGGACCTTGATAAACAGGTGGCCATATTGTTAATTATCAAGCATGCCTATTGTACTCGTTTCCCTTGGTGTTTTAATTTTCTTCTTGGTTCTGGTTAGTGCATTATATATTTATTTTCGAACTAAAAGAGATTTTAGACCTGGAGCAAGTATGTTTCATAACCAAAAATGTAGATCAATTTCTTGAGATAATCTCCTGTTACAACAATATACAGGCTTTTGTGCTAAATTTGTAAGCATTTCTTATTTTAGTGTTTGTTTCCAAAACAGTTATTATGAGAATCTTTTACCAGCTTTTGTCTGTGTAATATGTATGCATAAAATAGTGTTTAGTAACCACTACTATGCACGCTTTGTGACACTTCCCTTCTGCAGCTTGTATTTGCTGTTTTCACCGGAGAGGCCTGGGGCTACCTTGGCAGTAGGAGATTTATTCTTGAGCTTGATCAACATTCTGATGCTGTTAGTGGGCTTGACTTGGCCCTTATTGAAACGGTATGTGTTTTCTCTTGCAAACCTTTTGCGAGAGTGCATTAATGGTCAAACTAATATCCGATGTTAACTTGAAAATGACATGTATTTTCTTTATATGAGGTCATTATTGGAATGAGAGAGTTAGATGTTACAAATATTTCAGAGAATTACTTGTTCAACCTCGGGGTCTGAAGACACAACAAGTAAATTTTGCATTGTTATCGTTTCCAACCCTTTTGCTCTAGTGATATCTTGTTTCTGCTGATTGTTATACCAACCGGCTGTGTTGTTGGTTGTGTTGCCATTTCAGCAAGTTCTAGATACGCTTTGTCTATTTATTGAATAAATGTGAAAATTTAACATCTATTAATGTTAGGGGTAAGCTTTGCGTACAGCCCATCCTCCTCAGACCCCACTTGTGGAACTATACCGGGTATCTTGTGGTTGTTAATGTTAGGTGGATTCTTTTAGTTCCATATGAAATATGTTTTGTTTACAAGTTGTGTTATCATGTTAATATATTGAGAGATCACTAATCAGATCGAACATGTCCATTTACCAGTGTTATATCTGAATTTGTTTGTTTAGGTTCTTGAAATTGGATCAGTTGGAAAGGGTTTCACTCAGGATGATAACACATTCTTTGTTCATAGTACAACGGTGAGGTTTTATCCTGCTCGCTAATTTGTTTATTAAGTTGTATCAAATATGTGTATTTTCCTTTGCTGTTGCACATGTTAATATTTTACTATGAAAATAGATAATTTTCTATAATAATGACTTTTTAGAAGTAAGTTGCTATAAAAATGTATAATTGTTTAGTGTTGTAAAAAAAATTGTATAATTGTTTAGTTATATTATGATATCCTCTCATCTTGGTGATTTATTTAAGCTGTAAAAGTATGTCAATCATATGTATAGTTAACAGTCCTCAACCCTGCATGCTTCATGGGAATCAATTATTGAAATTATGAACACACTGCTACCCAGATATTGAAGAACTTCAAAACGATTTATATGTATCCTCACCACAGACTTGATGCTTTCTTATTCAGACAGCTTCTTATCTTTCTGCTTAATATTCAAAAACTTGATACTTCAGTCAGCATGGCTAATACTTTAAATACTGTCACGTGATTCAATTTTTCAGGAGAGTGCCACAAATGGAACTTTTAGCGCCCTCAAGGATGCTCTAGGTTCGCTTAAGACTCAAAGCATTAAGATCTCAAGGGCCAGTAAATCAAATCCAGGGTTACCCCCATCCTCACTGATGTCATTTCTGAAGAAGGTGGTGAAAATGCCCCAGTATTTCTTTTATGCCTTCCATGATCTTCAGTTTGATCTACTCTGTGCACTTTCTCCATCTCAAATGAAATTATAAATTATAAATAACATGAAGGTAGGAGACACAGAAAGAGTGTACAAAGTAGTTTTGTCACCTCTCACAGGTAAATTCAAGAAAACAATAAGAAGTCCTGCATTGTCTGTTTCGGTAGCTATTAGTATTTTGTGCAAAGTTCTTTGATGCCCTGTATTATATTTTATTAAAGATGTATGGTTTGTTCAAAACTTTAGTGGCTTATATTTCGGGCCAGCTTTTTAGCCTCCCGCTTAAACCTTATGCAATAATCTTTTATGCTAAATTAAGCTTAGGTGTAGCTTTTTTGGAAAGAACGTCCTAATGTTTTCCTGATAAAATTCTCTTCTTCTACATTTTATGTTCACGAATTGCATATTTATTATGATTTTTGGTTGTTTATCCTCTGCATTGTAATGCTCCACTGTCATGTGCTGGTGGTCGTCCGGGTTGAGGGTGGGGGCACCAAGGGGAGGAACAGGATGGTGGAGGAAAATGGATTAAGGGAATAATGGAATTGATAACATCCTTGTAATTTCTGAATGATATTTTCGCTTTCTTTATTACTTTAGATTAGAGTATACTGATTTAAAAAAAGATGAAGAAGAATATAGAGTCACTAGAGTGTGAGCAGATTTCGGATAATGAACTTTAGAAGAGCAACACGGATATTCAAATTACTGGACATTAGTGAAAGGCTTGATGAGGACTGCAGGAATGTTGATGCTGATGGTAGAGGAATCAATTGCTATCAGTGAAAAGAGGGAATTGTATAAATTAAACGAGTTTGTTTTTGTCTGCTTATTTATTGTTTCTTCTTAAACAGAATCCAGAGACCTCTGGGGTAGTCCTTGAAGACTTTGATGCTGCTTTTACTAATAAATTCTATCACAGCCACTTGGATGATCTATGTGAGTTGTTATTTCACTCTTTATATTCCTTGCCTTTGTCTGGATTAATTCATTGTGTTGTAGAATCACTACATTTTCTAATTTAGAATAATTTCCATGTTAGCAGCAAATATAAACTCTTCAGCCATAGTGGCAGCTGCTTCTATTGTTGCCCGAAGTCTGTACATTCTGGCCAGTGATAAGAAGGAAATAAAGAATTCAGTTTTGAATACCATCAACATAAATGCGTCCTTGGTTGAAGAACTCCTTGGCTGCTTGTTAAGTTGTGAACCGGGTCTCACATGTGAACTGGTAAATCGCTACATTGCTTCCTCTACAAGTTGCCCAAGCCATTATGTCGGAGTTGTCATGGGGGAACCTTCCTCTCAGCCATATCTTGGTAATGTGGGGGATGTCTCTCGGTTTGTGTGGAATTTCCTGGCAGATAAAACAGCTATACCTTCAAAGAATATGAGCTCTACTTGTCCGAAGGGTTGCAGTGGCAATGGGGAAATGTGTGTCAAAGTAGAGACAGACGGGAAGGGTGTCTGTGTCATTTCCACGACAAGGTAGTTCCACAATTTTAATTTACTTAAATTTAGTTCATGCCAGCCAGCTTATATGTTAATAAAAACCATTGCTATGTTGCTTAAAACAACAAAGCAATGTGAAGCCCGATCTGTTCAGTCTGTCGTATGCTTGTCCTTCTCAGTCAGGGGCGGATGTAGAATTGTGACACCTTGTTCAACTGCAATAACTAGTAGGTCTGAATCCATAATTTTAAACATACAAATAGGTTACCTTAAAGGTTGAACCCATAGAGTTTAAATCCTTGATTCGCCTCTATTCCTACTTTGACTTCCATTAGCTGATAAAAATAGACGGTTAAGTTAGCTTACCAATTCGTTCCAACAAAACAAGGCAAAGGGTAACTCTGGAGTATCCTAAAAAAAAAGCTTATGAAGATTGTTGACTTTCAGTGTATATGCTTCTGTCGATCAGTAACTGGATTTCAGTCTATCCTTGTAATATAAATTTACACCACTTGTGTTGCTTGATACTCTGTAGCTGTTTAGTGCTACACATGCTCTTGCTTTGAACTTATCCATCAAATGTAACAGGTATGTCCCAGCATACTCAACTCGATTGAAGTACGAGTACGAAACTTGGGAGGTGTTACCTCATAATTCCTCCGATACCATGGAAGAAGCTGACCCTGTTTGGACAGAGAGTAACTGGGATAGAATAAGGCTTCGTGTCTACACAGTCCAGGACAGTGGATTTGACCTGTTGGTTCTGTTGTTAGGTATAACTGTCACAGTTTTGTCATACATTATCATAGTAATTTCAAAAGCCTTCATTACAAAGGCCCTAAAACGAGATTAGCTTAGAAATTCTTGATAAAAACTTATTTTTGGTGCAATAGCATTCTGATTGCTTGTAAACACACATCCTCGCGAAATGACGAGAAGGAAAATGTAATTCTTTCGCTGTTATTACTCCTTAAAACGCCAGACGAAAAATGCTCTGCAGGGCGAAGAATTGTCATCGCCGTTGTGAACGATATTGATGTGTAAAAATTACAAGCTTTGAGATATTTGAAGTTTCTAACACGTTATTTACATCATTCACTTTCTTTGCATATTATTCCTTTTTAAGTCGAATATCCTATATGAGGTAGGGATAAGATTTAAGTTCATTATATTCTTTTCGGATCAGATTTGTGGGATTACATTGTGTATATTGTTGTTGTACTTATATGTCCCTAAGTTTGTTACCTCAAACTCTAATTTTTTCATATCATACGCTAAACTTACAAAACCTATACATTAGCCACGAGTATACATTACATAAGCACCGTTCTTAAAAGGGCAACTTTCACATATAGCAAACAAAAAATTCATATTTGTATGCTATAGCAGACTTTGCATAATTGCGCTCCATAGCAAACATAAAAACTGTATAATTCGCTATACATATACAAGTGTATAATTCGTTGGCCTAAATTGTATAATTCGCTGGCCTAAATTGTATAATTCGCTGGCCTATTTCGCTACAATTGTATAATTCGCTTTGCATACAGTTGAATCGAATTAAAATGTATGTATATTGCATAATTATAAGTCTATAGCAAGAAGATATATGTTTTTCTCGCTTTATACAAAAACAGAAACACAATATATACCTTCTCTTGTATAAAGCTAGAGAAAATTGTATTTCACTGCAATTGTATAATTCGCAATTGTATAATTCTTTGGCCTTTTTCTCTGCAATATTTGAAGTAAAATGTTTGTAAATTGTATAATTAAGTGTATAACACGAAGATATACATTTTTTGCATGTGTATATACATTTTTCTCTCGCTTTATACAAAACAGAAACAGAACTATACACTTCTGTGTATAAAGCGAGAGAGGCAAGCGAGAATGGAGAGTGGCGAGCGAGATTTTTGAGAGAGAGACGTTGGCAAATTTTAGCTAATGTTTGCTATGGAGCATAATTAAATCAAACCCTAGCTATTCCATTTAATTTAGGTTATTAGTTTGCTATTATATACAATTTTCCCTTCTTAAAATCAAGTGATTTACAATAATATTCGTTACGTATTCTATGAGCAAAACTTCAAGTTCAACAAATTCTGATTTTGACTATGACGAAGTTCGAAATTAAAAGTTTTTGAGATCACTTGTTTTGGAAGTTCGGCTATATTTGCACGCCCAAAAACTAAAAGGCCCATTTACTTCAAGCCCAAATCTCATAACCCGACCCGAACTCCATCCCCAATCAAATTTCCCTGCTCCATGGAAACAAAAACGTAGCACATCTGCTCTCCACACTCCAAAAACAAATTTACTCTCTCCATTTCTCCATTCGAATAACTGAAGATCAATCGCAATGGGATTAGGGTTACTCGCTTCTCGAGCCCTACGATCTTCTAGAATCATTCGAAACTCTACCCGCACCATCGTCTCCACGCCGGAGCTCAAAAACGCCGATGCTGCCGCCGCCGCCGCAGCTGCGGACGCACCATCAGATCTTCCGAAGAGAAACCCAGTTGGTGGTGCTCGAGTTCATTTACCTAATCCGGATGATGTTATTGAGGTTTTCGTTGATGGGTACCCGGTCAAAATCCCTAAGGGTATGACTGTGCTTCAGGCTTGTGAAATTGCCGGAGTTGACATTCCGAGATTCTGTTATCATAGCCGACTTTCTATTGCTGGAAATTGCAGAATGTGTCTTGTTGAGGTTGAGAAATCTCCTAAGCCTGTTGCTTCTTGTGCCATGCCTGCACTTCCAGGTATCGCCATAGTTTATTGATCTAGATTTGTATTTGTAGTATTATGCTCAATTTAATGCTTTAATTGCTTGTTTAAGCTCTCAAAAACGTTAGCTTTATCTATCCTCAATATCCATTCAGTTCTATTTGGACTCCCTATGGTAAAAAAGAGAGCTTTCCAAATTAACACTGGTGCTTAAGTGAAGTAGACTATATAGGATGGTAATGGTAATCATGTTCTTGTGAAAGATTTTATTTTGAGTAGTAATAGTGGAGTAGTGCTGCTTGTCTTAATTGAGAACCAACTGAAGTTCTGCAAAAGAGGCTGTGTATATGCATCAAACTCATGAACTACAGGGCCCCCATGTGTGGATATCTATAGTTTTATTAATGGAGAACCAACTGAAGTATTCCCATCACATTTCTACAAAAGAGTCTGTGTATATGCATTAAACTCGTGGTCTACAGGGTCCCTGTGTGTGCAATTGTATAGTTGTATTAATTGAGAACCAACTGAAGTATTCCCATTGCATTTCTGCAAAAGAGGCTGTGTATATGCATCAAACTCATGATCTACAGTGTCCCTGTGTGTGCAATTATATAGTTGTATTAATTGAGAACCAACTGAAGTATTACCATTGCATTTCTGCAAAAGAGGCTCTGTATATGCATCAAACTCATGATCTACAGGGTCCCCGCATGTGCAATTCTATAGCTGTATTAATAGTCAACAGTTAACGGCCGGTCATTTGATCCTAGGAAAAAGAAACCATAAAAGTAAAGTCTTTTCATGTTACTGCTGTAGTTAACCAAACCATATACTATGGGCTAATGATATGTTCATTTGAGCTTGTTTGCTCGAGAGTCCGAGTGGTGATATTGCATGCCTTGTATCAGTACTTCAGAAATGTTGATTGAGTCTTGTCAAAACAGAAGTTTCTATTTTCTTCAGTTCCCTTTTCTGAAGAATTATGGGAAGCTGGTATTTTCAATATTCTGTAGGTATTTTCTTTGGGTTAGTAACATCTTGACCTGTTGTGCATTTCACTTTACTTCATTGTTGCTTGTCATTTTATAGCTTTCATGAAGGCTGATCCTATTTGTAGTTATTGTTGAGTTATTATTGGCATTTTTTATTGTTTTGGTTTGCCATTTGTTCCTTGGATTTACATTAGTGTCGAGCCTTGCAAATTTATCTGGAGGGCACACTTACAGGAATGAAGATCAAGACAGATACACCTATTGCCAAAAAGGCTCGTGAAGGAGTCATGGAATTCTTGCTTATGAATCATCCACTTGATTGCCCAATTTGTGATCAGGGAGGAGAATGTGATCTCCAGGATCAATCTATGGCCTTTGGATCCGACCGCGGGCGTTTCACTGAAACGAAGAGATCTGTGGTTGACAAGAATTTGGGTCCATTGGTGAAGACTGTGATGACCCGGTGTATCCAGTGTACAAGGTCTGTGTTTGATCCTTACTTATCCTAGTGCTTTTTGCTAAACATAAAATTTGTGTGGTTCAATTTTTCGTGGAAATGAAGTTTAAAAATCAACCTTAAACCAAAACTTGATAAATATTGTTGTAAGGTGTGGCAGGCCAACCGTGAACCGTCCATGGTACACGGATGCTTCATGTGCATTGATGTATCTTGATACTGGTCTCACTCGAGTATAGTTACATTGTGCAGGTTTATAATAGATTAAAAATAGCAAAAAAGGGTAAAAAGGGTACAGATGTATACTGGATTTTTACATACCTTCCTGAATCTGAATCGTACGCACAAATTTTTGATGTAACATAACCAACCGTCAATATTGTATCTTTTTCTGTTCCCCAAATCTCATGAGAAAAACTTGCAAGTTAGAGCGGGAAATCATTTAAATGCTCATCCCTTGTGCATGTGATTTCTAATTAAGAATAGTCAGAAGAAGAGAGAGCCTAATACCTTATCCCCCTCCCCCAAAAAGTAAAATAAAATGAAGAGGTAGCCTGATAAGATGGGAGTGGTGATTTTCGTGGACATTGGCATGTTATTAGTGCCAATGGCTTAGCAGAAATTGCCGGTCTATCGTCCCCAATTCACTCCTATACTGCATATTTGTGGGATGTTAACATTCATATTTTGTGGTTATATCACCCTACAACAGAACAATTTGCCACTGGCTCTTTCACATCTCTGACTTGCTTCTGCCTTCTTGAGTTATTCCTTTCCATTGATAAACCTCAAAATTTGTCCTCTTTGGTAATGCAGCTTTTAAAAAACTTTAGAGCATGTATGAGAGATTGAGTAAAGCAAATATTTATTAGGTTTAAGCTTTATACAGGAGGAATAGGAAAGACTTGCTTGAGTGCATTTTATATCTCTAGCACAGTATGCTCTGATTATTGGTCTGCTTGTGGAACAGGTGTGTCAGGTTTGCATCAGAAGTAGCTGGAGTGGAGGACCTTGGAATGTTGGGTCGTGGTAGTGGAGAAGAAATTGGAACTTATGTTGAAAAGCTTATGACAAGTGAGCTTTCAGGAAATGTGATTGATATATGTCCAGTAGGAGCCCTTACATCAAAACCTTTTGCCTTCAAAGCCAGAAATTGGGAGCTAAAGGGCACAGAAAGCATTGATGTGACTGATGCTGTTGGTTCTAACATCCGAATTGATAGTAGAGGTCCGGAGGTCATGCGTGTTGTACCACGATTAAATGAGGTACTATATTTTACTGGAGCTCTTATTTTATCCCCTCTGAACTGAGTAGTCATGCTTATATTTGGTAGATTATCTTATTCACGAGGATCACCTGTGTGTCTCCAGTTCCTGCATTTTTTTCTAGTTGGGAAGTCATTCATGTTTTTAATGTTTCAGGGTAGCCCAAGCTTTAGAGCTGATCTAAAATGACCTGACTTCTGCTTTGCCAGTGTGTTTGTGCATTAGCTTAGTGTTGCCTAGGCTCTGCCTTTTTCTTGTTTTCGGTTTAGATCAAAATTTGATAATTTGTGCTGAATAGTTTAGTAAGAGGAGTTTTTGTTTTTGAAAAGAACAGCCAATGTGAAGAGGCTACACCTGATTACAGGGTGTAATTAGCAAAATATAGGTTGATGTATTGTATCAAAATGATTTTTATAAGGTGGTAGACTTCATTTTCCCCATCCTTCTACTCTTCACATTCACATATCTCGCCCTTCACATTCACATTTTTCAGCCAACTGCTGCTGCAAGTATGTCTATTTCACTCTCGGCCATTGCACTGTACTATTGAAGAAAAGCATATACGACCTGCAGCGGAAGGAAGAAGAGTAAATATGACTAAATGCTGCCTTGATATGATTTGGACCCCTTGATCTTTTCTCTTATATGTGTTCCCTCTTCTGAAATTTGTTTTATTTTTGTACTCCTTGAAGTAGATACTTCTAATTACCAGTATACTAAATTCTTAGTTGTAGTTTCAGAATTATTTTTTTCTCTGTTTTTTCCTTTGCTTTTGATTTTGTAAATTAATAGAGTGAGTTACTGCACATAATGGCACAGGACATCAATGAAGAATGGATATCAGACAAAACACGATTCTTTTATGATGGTCTGAAGAGGCAAAGGCTCAATGACCCCATGATCCGTGGTGCTGATGGACGATTTCAGGCAGTGAGCTGGCGGGATGCCCTAGCTATTGTTGCTGAAGTCATGCATCAAATTAAGCCAGAGGAAATTGTTGGTGTTGCAGGAAAACTGTCTGACGCAGAATCCATGATGGCACTGAAAGATCTTTTGAACAAAATGGGGTCAAACAACATCTTTTGTGAAGGAAATGGCATGAGTCCAAATGCTGACCTTCGTTCTGGATATATTATGAATACCAGCATTAGTGGCTTGGAGAAAGCAGATGCTTTCCTCTTGGTTGGAACTCAGGTAAATGTTTGCAATCCTTTTCATGGTTATAATTTGGAAAAGGGTTGTCGCTTGATCTCTTCTATATGTGCATAGTGGATGGAAAAACTCCATGATCATTCATTTTTAGTTTCTGTTCCATGCCTACCCTTCTCCCTGTTCCCAAGTACAGTACAAACAATCTCTGGGGGTCCTTTTGAGTGGGAAGGGTGTCTAGGTTGAGAATGTACATGATTGCCATTGATGAAACCAGCTCATCCTTCTCTAACTAATGATAAGAGGGAAACTAGTCCTCTTGTTACTGATGAGGAATATGGTAAAGGGTCTAATATGGTCATTGGGGTAAACTTAATTCTCCGGAAATGAAATTTTTGACTTCTACTGAATGTGCTAATTATTAGACTAGTTGATGGTTTGGCTACTTAAGTTAATTTTGAAGGATCAAAATGTTGTTGAATTGGCTTAGCCTAATTTTGCGAATCACATGGATGATATTCAGAAGTGTGATAAAGATTTATGTTAGCTCCATTGAGGACAACATTGTACATTTGTTTACTAGGAATTTATTACCTTTAGCAAGCTGTGTATCTATTATTCTCATGCTCTATTAATTATTGGCTACTATTGTCTTGAATTTTCCAGCCAAGAGTGGAAGCTGCTATGGTGAACGCCAGAATCCGCAAAACAGTTAAAGCTACAAATGCTAAGGTAGGTTATGTTGGGCCTGCTGCTGATTTCAACTATGATCATGAACATCTTGGAACAGACCCTCAAACACTAGTTGAAATTGCCAAGGGAAGCCATCCATTTTCCTCAGCCCTCAAAAATGCTAAGAACCCAGTGATCATCGTCGGTGCTGGTGTGTTTGATCGAGATGATAAGGATGCTGTCTTTGCTGCTGTTGACACAATTGCAAAGAACAATAATGTCGTGAGACCTGATTGGAATGGACTAAATTTTTTGCTTCTGAATGCTGCCCAAGCTGCCGCTCTTGATCTTGGACTTGTGCCTGAATCTGATAAATGTATTGAGTCTGCGAAGTTTGTATATTTGATGGGTGCTGATGATGTGAACTTGGACAAACTTCCAGATGATGCCTTTGTGGTTTACCAAGGTCACCATGGTGATCGCGGTGTGTATCGTGCCAATGTCATTTTGCCAGCATCTGCTTTCACAGAGAAAGAAGGAATATATGAAAACACAGAAGGATGCGCTCAGATCACAATGCCAGCAGTTCCCACTGTGGGCGACGCCAGGGATGATTGGAAGATAGTAAGAGCATTGTCTGAAGTGGCAGGTGTCGGATTACCCTATGATAGTCTAGGTGCAATCCGATCTCGAATTAAGACAGTAGCACCAAATCTCCTAGAAGTGGATGAGAGACAACCAGCGACATTCTCAACTTCTTTGAGACCTGAAGTCAGCCAAAAAGTAAGTGCAACTCCATTCACACCTGCTGTGGAGAATTTCTACATGACTGATGCAATTACTAGGGCGTCAAAGATTATGGCTCAGTGTAGTGCCTTGCTAAAGAAATGAGCATCGGGTATCGTTACCTGTAATAAGTTCCTTCCATTCACTTTTTCCTGCCAGTGTTATCAGTTTTAAAGTTGATGGGTTTTTTTGTATTGAGATCAAAAGAAGAGAGCAGAGAAGACTGTAAATTGATGTGCCACAGTGAATGTCCTCATAAATGGCACCAACAACTTGGATCTCTAGTTTGTACTTTTTTCTGTAATTTAATCAGCAGGTTTGCTGTGATTGTTGAGTTTTCCACACTAAGGTTGGACAAAACTGAATTTCATTCTCAGCACAAATATATGAAACTGGAGAAACTCTTTTCTAACATAATAAGACTTTCATATCAATTCAGCACAATGGAGAACTATATCATCCACTAACTAGTACTTTTTTATTTCATATTTGTAGTCAAGTAAAAGCTCAATTTGAAGAGTATCTAGGCATAATTTGGAGAAAATGAAATATGAAATGTATCCACTGACAAACATTGAAATGAGCCAAACAGTTTCGACAGGGTGTAGGCTTTCTAAAAGATGATGAGGAAGAAGGGAGTAAGTTAGAATGAGGCAATGTGACTCAATTATGATTTGATGTAAACATTGAGTGCAAGTAACTATATCTTCCTAGCCATACAATATTCGAGTTCTAGAAGCGTTTGTAAATGTTAAAGTGTGTGGAACAATTTCACTTCATACAAGCTTGAGAACACCTTAATGCACACACATCAAATACCAGAATAGGCAGAAGGCAAAGACAAATACCTTAACAGGAAAAGACTAAACTAATAGTCATTATTCTTTGATATAGGACCTGAAATAGTTCAAAAAAATTCCCTTGGTCTCATATCAAGACACATGCATGATATACACAATACAACATGAAAGACTCATCCAATAGTTTTAACTAAGATATCATAGCTCACCTAACAAAACAAACATACTACGCATCAGAATCCTCCACCGCTCGATTCTCACATCAGATGCATCATTTATATGAATGAATAACCACTAAATTTCAAAAAAATCTGAAATTCAACTCATGATTGTAGTACAATGAGTTCAGCTCTAACTATATAAAAGGCTAAACACGTCAAATTCAAATCTTGAATCCATCTCTGCTTGATGTTGCAAGATTTTGACGCAGCTTCTATGTGTTGGAATCACAAACTCTTATAGTCGTTAAGTATCCAGCTTCACTCGTGTAGTTAATGATTGAACAGGTCCGTCTAGTACAAGTGAAGCCAACAAGCAACACCGATAACTTTTCTTCTGAATCTTTCATCCCTTTAATAAACATGATGCATCAAGACTAAACATGAGCGAGTTCGAGGACAAAAACTATGCATCCTCCAAAAGGACCTAAACACGATAACATTTGGATGAAACTTGCCTCTTCTTCCTGGTTATGATTCTAATTCTAGTCTGCTGTATCTGGGAGCTGTACAAGACTTCCTGCTTTGCTTGGACGCCCGTATTAGTCTATGGGACACGAAGCGCTAAACCAGCAGTATCATGCTGCAATCTTCTGTGGCTGCTGGTGTTGAGACAAAGCTGTTCCTTGGTTTCTCCTGTAAAAGGAACCAAATTAATATGCAAGTTCATGATATCTTAGGATTGGCTCTCGCAGGGAAAATACATATATTGTTGAACATGGTCACATAAGGTAATAAGATGAAAGAAGGATATAAAAAACATAATTTCAAATGTGAATTGTTTAAATAGCAAAAGATTGGCAAAAAGCCCTCAAAGCCTTTGCCCCCAAGGCCTAGTTCGAGTGGCAAAAGGTGGAGGATTTGTGACTTAGGTCGCAGGTTCAAGCCGCACACCATGCAAACGAAGCCCGGTATTAAGTGGAGAAGGGTAGAGGGGCGGGCCCATTATCCACCAAGTTTAGAAGGGTGTGATTGGTCCAGAGGGCGCGAATCACAGGTGGATTTCTCGGTTATAAAAAAAAACCTCAAAGCCTTTCGACTTGTATATGAGGAGTACATTTTGCGATGATTGAGGTTAAGCAAAGACTTCAATGCACCTCGTCAACCTATCATCTCTTCATGCAGTATACTTAAAATAAGATTCAGGCTCATGTAAGATGCAGATATCTTTGGTCTTTGGCTAGGTTGCTCAGACTCTTCAAAAATGTTGTCAGGTGTGTTACATCATCCAAACATAGTTCACCGTTGGAGTATGACACCAGTGTGGCAATAATGTTTTGAGAGTTAAAGCAACATAGGTGTTTGGAAGCATGGCATGCAGTACAGGGAACAAGAAACCAACTGGTAACATCTTCCCTCGTCTCATAACAGTACTATTAAGCTATCATCATAGTACATGTGTTGGTGGGAATAGGTGGTTCCATGTGGAATAGTCGAGGTGCGCACAGGCTGGTCTGGACACCACCGTGATTTTAAAAAAAAAAGACTATTATGCTCATCACAGTACCTATCAGTTTCAACAGGACATCACTTTGGTACCATGGAATACTCTAGGTGTGCACAAGCTGTGGCTCAGACACCGCCGTTTTTTTTAATAAAAAAAGGGACTGTTATGCTATTTTATAATTTTACCCATCTGTTTCAACAGGACATCACTGTGGTACCACCAGTGAAGCAGTCCTACAATTTTCTTTAGCTGTGAAACCTTCCATGCCAATAACCATGTAAATTTGTTCTATTGACATAACAAAATTACTTTCTCCTCACGGAAAATGGATTAAATCCTTTCTATGCACCAGTTACAGAACCAGAAATTGATACCTTCCATTTTTAGTACTTCAATGAGGATTAAGGATGAAGAGCTGAAATGGCAATCACCTCATTGACACACTTGCACAAATTTAAAGTCTCTACTTAAGTAACTGACAACTGACGTCTAGGTTATTGTAACAAATCCAAAGAACAGGTAATAATTGCCTCTGACAATTGGGGGGTGGACCTAGATCCATGCATATGACATAGAGGTCCTTTGGGTTTTCTTTTTTATAATTAGAAACTTCATGCTCGCTGATATGGAGTCAATAAAGAAATAAAAAAGGGGGGAAGAGGGATTCACTATAATTAGTTAACAACTGACCTTGGTCTTTCTTTACCACTTTTTGTTGTTTCCCATTCCTCGACTCTGGTTTCCAACGAGCATTTGCAAGTGATTCACCTAGTAACTCAGCAATCCCTGTTGCCATTGCCTCGGCCTTTTTGAAATATGGAAACTTCTCCCCCTCAAAATGATTAGATAACCACATGTACATGGACAACACTTGGTGCTTAGTCTCAAGATCCAAGAGCTCTGAATCATTACGAGCAGAACAATTTGGCATACCCATTGCTATATTAACAGGCAGTGCTTGTGCATACGATGAAGCAAACTTCAGAAGATGGTACATTGCTTTTGGGTCTCTAATGTTAACAGGGGCAAAGCAAAAATTGAAACGATCTTCAAGAGATAATCCTTGAACTTTCTCCAGCATATTAGCTATCTTTTTTATGTGGTTATACTGGCACAAGAAGTACGAACCATCCAAACGGCAATTTTCACCAAATCTATCAAGCAGCTCAGCGAATGTAGAGTTAGGAATTTGCCCCGCAAATAACTCCACCTGCTCATAGAAAGGAAAGAGCCCAACTTTGTTAACTTCTTCAAATGGCTTCTTCAGACACTCAATTAAGTAGTCTAAATCCTCCAGCTGCAAAGTGGTTGCTAGTCCTTCAGGATAGCGACTTCCTCTTCGACCAGCTCTTCCAGCAATCTGCTTCACCTGTGATGCAGGAACAGGAACAATCCGGTCACCGTTGTACTTCGACAAGGTATAGAAGATGATTCTCCGAATGTTTAGGTTTAAACCCATTCCGACTGCGTCACTGGCAACCAAGACATCAAACTCATTGTTTGGATCGTTAAATAAGGTAGCTTGCTGTCGTCGTGTCTCTGGTGGTAAGGCACCATAAATTACACAACAACGGTGATTAGAATGCTTCTCAATCGCCAATTTTACTTCAAATATCTCTCTTCTTGAAAAGGCAACAACACAGTCCCCGGACTTCACTTTCGTGAGATCACCTAAAAGGGTCTTTGCTTCAACCACCAATGGCTTAAACCTCTCATAATGCTGTTCTACCAACTCATCCCCAGTTTCAGAGCAGACTTTGCGAACAATATTCAAAACACTTGGATCTCCACAAACATGTATCTCATCAGCTTTTAATCCTAGTAGAGCCCTCGTCCATGCATAACCTCTATGTGTGTCCGCCATCATTTGGATTTCATCAATAACTGCTACATCATACATCTCATCAGTCGAAACCATCTCAACCGTGCAAGCAATGTGATTAGAAAATGGGACATGCTTCTTCTCCTGCCCTGTAAGAAGACTACAGTATACCCCTAATCCATTCACTTTATCGAAAACTTCCATAGCCAACAATCTTAGAGGACTACAATATATACCCTTCTTTGCTTCCATGAAACTTTGCAATGCATTATATGTTTTACCACTATTAGTGGGACCACAGTGATATATGATCTTGCGTTTCATCGCCCTGGCAAATGGAAACCAAGTATGAGGTTTTGTCAAATCCGCCGACTCAACCATTTTCCGGAAGTTCTTAATCTCATCAGGAAACTCCTCTAAGCAGAACTCCACAAAGATCGGAAACAGAAACTTCTCAGCTTCAATACACGGACCAAGTGACACTAAGTACTTCACAACATCAACCTTACACTTTTTAAAGAAAAAAATTCGGAACTTCTGAGCTGCTGTAGGAAAAAATGAAGCCCCAATATACACAGCTAGAGCCTGATTAGAAGCCCATCCAGACCTAGCAAAACATCTAAATATCTCAATCAAAGTATCCCAATCAGCTCGTGTTTGCTTTTCACACTTGGTAGCATCCCTAAGCTCCCTATATATTTCCACCGGATCACGACTAGCTATTTGAACAAAATTCAATCTTTTCTCCGACCCTAATCCTCCATCTCCACACTCATTCTCTTCCACATCCACATCACAAACTTCTAATTCATTATCCCCATTTTCCACCACTGTAGAAAAAGGGTGTCCATAAAAATGAAAAAGATCCAATTTTTTCCATTGATTACACCATAAAGATGAAAACTGAGGTGGGGTTGGTATTCTGTGTCCATAAACATCCAAATCTTGAATTTTTTTTGGTTCTGCAAAATGGGTATGCAGGAATCCACTAGAAACTGATAAAAATCTCAACTTTGATACATTATTCTTGGATAAATACAGATAAAAAAGATGTCTTGCTGGTCTTATTGCCATTTAGGAGATAAAAGATTATTGCATCAAGAATGTAATATGCATATAGCAAAACAAAGAAAATTATACAGAAGCTAAAAATTACAAAGGTAGAAAAATATTAAGCATACCTCGAAGAAAGGAGAAAGAGTGGTGAATGTTGGAACACAAACTAAAACCCTACGAAGGAAGTTGAAATACAGTGGACAGGAAAAAGAAAAAATTATTTTCCCAGATTTTTAGCATGTAGGGTTAAATTTTTTGCTAATATAAAAAGTGGTTTATAAAGAATAATAAAAACTCAAATACTTTTTAAACAAATGTCTCGAATTTGAGTAATATATAAATTTTTTTAGTAGAGAGAACTAATATAATTCAATATGTGTATCGAAAATGGAATGAGAGATCAAAAAGCATAAAATGTGAGGTAAATTTTTCCACAAAATAGGTTCTGTTTGTTAGACAGCAAAGATTAAATATGAATCTATTTGTCATACGTTATTGAAGATATATATGCATCATTTTTTAAATAATGGATATATCAAACTTTAAATCGCAAAGTTAACGACATAAAACTTGCTCTGAACCAAAGGATTATTTATAAAAAATAAAATAAAATGACTATTATTTAGGAATATATACTTCATTCAAGAAAGTTGTATTCATATTTCAATGCAAATATTTCCTTCCAAATAACTTTGAAAATATTTTTGAATTTTTTTTGTATGTATTGTTATCCCAGAATCCACATATAAGATAACATCAGATATATTATTGTTGCATTAGTTCTACGGTCTAATGATGGAAAACAAATATTAACACAATCAGATTACTTGCAAGATAATTGATTAGAAGTAAATTTCTACGATAACATATAAAATCTCACTATTTATTATAATATCAAGACAAAATTCATGATAATAATAAATAAATAAAAGTTAGAAGGTTAAAAATACCTAAATTATTATATTTTATTTGCAAACTTTATACCTTTAACTATTTATTTTTCTTTTTACCTATCTATGCTGTCATTCCTTTTGTATTAGTAAACACTTCTCAATCGACAACACATGTAGGCCAACTCAATGTCGATGTGTGCTTTAATACAAATGGAGAAATAGTTTATATAAGTAAATAAAATAATGCATCGTTGAGCTATGAAACTCGCGCTATTTAACTTGAAAGAAAAAAGAAGCGATCAATCATTCTACCGAATAAAAATACATGTCCCTTGACATCATTTTTAAGTATGAATTAAACTTATAACAATACTAATTTGTATACAAAAGATAGAGAAGATGAATAAAGAAAAACTTGATCAAGTGTTACATTATACTTCTGGCTTTCAAACCGAAAAATCGATATCATTTTGAATCTTCATCTGTTGTCTTTGAGCACGAAGCAATGCCAGTTTGCTCGTACGAGCCTTCCCAATTTTGTCCATCAAAACATTTGATCTCAACATGAGTTAGCGTACCAGGATCAACGCACCTCAATGTAACAGCTATTCCATCTGGATTCGATCGTGGAATGTAAAATGAAGTTATGCCACAAACTCTGCAGAAGGTGTGTTTAGCTGTGTGAGTACCGAATGTATAGGTTGTGATGAACTCCTTAGAGTCTCCGAGAAGTTCAAATCTCTCCGAGGGAACTATGAAGTGTGTGTTTCTTCTCATGGAGCAGTCAGAGCAGTTACAATCCCACGCAACGATGCTAGATGGTGCATAGACTCGCCATCTAACTCTTTTACAGTGACATCCACCGGTATGTAGTATCAGCTCGGAATCCATTCTTCAGAATCGTCTATCTCCAGACTGATACTGCATCACACATCATATATTAGTGTTTCATCTTGAAATGAAGATTCCGCGAACAATGTACTTATTTCATACTTCTGCAAACGACAAATCTTAGGACTAATTATCATACTAGCAAGCAAAAAAGAAGACCGGTTTTAGGTGTAAGCTCTGCATATCTTCCCTCGGATAATTAGCATGTAAAAACTGTACACATTCTGTTTTCATTGAAGCGATTGCACTAACAGATCTGTGCATCACCAAACGTTTTAACACGTTCTGTTTTCAACGAAGAGATTGTACAATAAGTCTATTGGTTTAACGGAAAACTATGAGAAAACACATTTTATATGATCAGAATGAACTAAATGATTTCCCACTTTGTAATTGAAATGTATCAGTTCCAAATCATCGACTGCCCTGACAGTCATTTCAATACAAACGTCTGCTGAAACTAATTTCTTCTAACACGTTCGAGAGAATGAGCTTGAGGATATCTGACAAAGAACTTCCTATTATCAACATAGATGTAAAAAGACAATACACTGAATAGATAAGCATATAACTGTTTTCAAGTATCGGATTCCTACCTTTCAGGCTAGGTAGTAATTAGGATCAATATATTCGTCAAAATGGGATTGATGCAACACCAGATAGTGTTTAATTCGCGTATTCTGCTAAAGATAAGCAAAACGAACAGAACCAAAGAGTAAATCCAGAGGACATTTCATCATCAGAGAATCATAGACAGCCAATACACTTATCACTTATGCATTAGAATCTCGTTCATCCAAATTCAAGCATCGATGAACAGCTCCAATACTAAGGCCATCGTAGATAAACACGCATCAATGGTGCATGTAACCTAGATATACATTGCATTTTAATCCACCAGATACCTACTACCTCCCACCAACACAGATACCGAATAACTCTGCCACAATGATTTAGGCATGTGAAAAGAAATCACCTCGTTTTTATTTTTCAAGCTCATATCTTATTGCCATTTTCTACTGTCACACTCTTAATATGTATTTTAACATAATCCAAAAAATTTAGCAGGTCATTAGAATATCGGAAATCTATGAGGTAAGGGTAAGGTCTGCATACACTCTACACTCCGAGACCCCATTTGTGAGATTACACTAGACATGTTGTTATTGTATTTCTATACATATTCTTTGCTCAAACATGACCAAACACATAAAAAGTCCCAAATTTGCTTAATTGCCTCTAAACTTAGAGCAAAGGTACAATCTTTTTCAACTGTTTAAAGGCAAAAAAACTCAACTTGGAGATCCTAATCACATCATTAAATGAGATATAAATTGTAACAAAAAATTGATTTTTTTTATTTATTTTTTTTGCAGAATCTTTAAACCCCATAACTAAGCAAATCCAGTTAAATCAAGAACTATTATAAACATGATAATCAACTAAAATTAATATTAACTTATAAAAGAAATGAAAAAAGACAAATTAAAATTTAGATTTTTACCTTTTGCTAAGTCTAAATTGGAACTACTTCACTATAATTCAAACTTCAAATCCTCCCCAAAAAAAATTAAAAAAATTATAAATCTTTGAAGTCTACCAGAAAATATAAATTTCTACTTGGGCCAATGGGCCTGACATTTGTTTTAGAATTTGTAGAAAGCCCATTTTGATGTTCAATATGATTATAAAGCCCATTTGTTTTAGAATTTGTAGAAAGCCCATTTTGATGTTCAATATGATTATAAAGCCCATTTGTTTTAGAATATTTTCATCCGACCGTTTAAATTTAAAAGACCCGATGAATATATATAATATATGTATGATTCTATGTATAATATGTGTATATCAAATATAATCTTTGTGACAAAAGTCCGCTAGTTTAAATGTGAATTTTTGTTTAAATTAGTCCATCACTATTTATAGGTGAATTTGAAGATTAATTGTGTGACGTTATCCATATCAATCGAGTATTTATGGTCACCAAAGCCACTAGCTTTGCTCGTATTATACATCTGCAAAGTGCATAGATGGATAAATACACTAAGTCAAGCTCCACGTCATAAGTGTATAAATATTTTATACATATACATCAAATATTTTGAATCGAAAATAATTAATTTAGCTGAACTCACAAAATTCTGAATTCGTTTTTATATGTTGTTTCATGATTCTTATGACTTTCTTATCTTACATTAGATAAGAGTAAATCAACTTTATGGTTGGGCTTAATCATTTCATCTACTCAAGGACCACATCAAAAAACAACTTCTATCTTGAAAAAAAAAAAACATCAAATGATGAACTTGACAAGCTAGTTCAATCATCAATGTCAACTTTGCATGGTGAAATTGGATAGATCAAATTAAAGCACTTTCAAAAATAATTTATAATATTATAGTATTCTCTTTACGAGCAATTTTATAATAGGTCAAATATATAAATAAATTTCTAAATTTGTTGATTTTTTTTCCTCGGGTATTTTAACTGTGTCATTTTCCTATTGAATCATTAAATCGCTCATAATTTGTTCCTTTTAAACAAACACACTTGGCTGATGTGGAACCAGATTTTCGAAGGGGATTGATAAAGCATACATATGTTTGTTCCAGAACTCATTAGTCCAATCGATAGTGAAAATGTTCGAGAATAATTGTGTTTAACTTCAAGTCATTTGAATACATTAGAAAACAAATGAGACTAACACATTTCGTCTTCATTCTTCACTCAAAAATATTACAATAAGAACACAATCGAAGACATTTATAATAGAAAAGCGATCAAAATTCACTAACGATATTTAAAATGAATAAATTATGTATGGTTCAATGATTTAATAGGAAAATGACGTAGTTAAGGTACCTAAAGAGAAAAAAACCAACAAGCTTAGGAATTTATTTATGAGTTCGGCCTTTATAATATTTTTATACCAACATATTATCAAATTTTACAATATACATAAAATTATGTCTGATATTTTAAATTCTGTGTTCAATCAAATATAATATAAGAGACAAAGCGAGTAGCTTTCAGTGACATCATTTGTATTGTCTCAATCACAATAATTGATATACGTGTGCAACCCCTATATATACAACTTGTAAATACAAATTAAATAGTTCAAAAATTAGTCAAAATCTTCAACTTCATTCTTACCCAGGGCCCCTTTTTTCCTATCTGAAATTAGAGGATAAGCTTTGAAAAAAAAGATGTATGATTGCATGACAATAGACTAATTATAATCTATCAAAATATATAAGTAAATAAGTAACTAATGATTTCGATTCACTGTTAAGATATTATCTGATTTGAATTTAGGTTAACACAACTCAAAAGGCGAAAATTACGTCTTTACACTGTTGATTCTATACATATTTTTATAAAGGGCATAATACATAAATAGGCCCTTTAACTTGGTTTCGAATCACATTTATATCCTTCAACTTTGGATGTGCACAAGTAGACACTTAAACTTGTATAAAGTTGAACAAACAGACACACATGTCCTACATGTTATCTTGCATGTCATTTTTTGTTATACATAGTGTCCTACGTGTATTGTGCGTGTTTATTTATTTAAAAGTTGAATAATTAAAGTGTCTATTTATGTATTATGAAAATTGAAGATCAAAATTAAAATTTGAAATCAAGTTTAAGATATATAACTTTTATGAAGTCCGTAACTTTCTTCTTTCGTTTCGAGGTTAAATTAATTTAAGGCCTCTTGCCAATGTCACACAATATGATAATGTGGTCCAAATTAAAATCAAATATTAGTATAGTGGTATGGGCATGTATTTAGTTTAATTTAATATGAGATGTGCACTATGATCTGCTATAATGATTGATATTGATAGAAAATACTTACATTCTTTGTTTCTAAATAATTAAATAAATTAGGATAATGGCTAGTTGTAGAATTGATAGGTTTGATATACACATATACAGTTACAATATATTGGAACAACTCTTCTATATTTCTTACACTACCGACGTGTGTATATGACTAGAAATTAACGATAGATAAATTTTATAGTTAAATAACAAAATTTATTATTAATTTAATTTAGCAACATATTGTCACAATTTTATTAGTTATAAGCAATTTAGCGAGAAATATTGAACGATTACAAAGTTCATAGCTGATCTTATTTTTATTTATAGTGCTAGTTTATTTTCGTTGTTTGCCTCTTCCCGAGGGATGGAGAGGCTAGGTTAGCCGAAAAATATTCATGAATTTCTATTTTTATAAGGTGAGAAGGGCTCACGTAAAGAAAAATATTTTCGAGTCCATATTTGAATATCAGGTGATATAAAGTTGAAAAAACTCGTGATAGGACTAGAAAAAAAAAACAAAGTTTAAATTGAATAGAAATATATAGGTCGAAAATGTAGAATACAAATTTATTTATTTGATACAATTTTCGTAGGACTCATTCAAGATTTACTCGAATTATTGCTCAACAAAAAATGAAAGTTTTAGTTTCGTTTCATTTAATTTTTTTTTTAAAATATCAATCTACTAGGAGGACATATTTTTTTCCTGTTTTTTTTTTAGTCCTGTGAGAATGCAATACAAAAAATATTTACATAAACTGATATAAAATATTTTTTAAAATGAGAAGAATAAATACCACACGTTATAATCCAAGACAAAAAAAAATACTAATTTTAGTCACTATAGGTTAGGAAGTTGTACGTCCTCTTAGACCATATATTGACAAAAATAATTATAATATAACTTTTATTTTAATCTAAATTATAAGATATAAAAATAATCTATTTATTTTCATTTGTATTGTAGTGAGAAAGTTAGACAACACCACAAACATTCTGCAAATAGTTGTTCAAGGAGAATCATATTAGGTTACATTTAATTTTATTTCATTCGATCCTATTTATAATAACGTTGTTTGTTTAAATATTTATTGATTATAATGAAACATAACAAGAAAAAACAATATTAAAAAAATAATTTTTATGATAAAATGTTATTTTCAATAAAGAACAATTATTATAAAAAAATATGACTGATTGTATTATATACAGGATTATTATTAATTAACATGCAAAATACTACAAGATTCCATTTATCAAAATAATAATTGATGTTTTTTTAATTTGTTAGAGTTGATAGATTAACCATATAGACTACATAGCCAATACCAACAAAATAAGAAATCTTTTTGTTGGTTCAATGAATCACTTAGTAAATATGACTACATAAATATAATGACATCCAAAAATAAAAAAAGGGAGTCGAAAAAATAATTTAATTCTTGTAAAATAGTTCTTAACGTTTAAATATGTCGAGAAATAATGAAACTCTACGTACTAACTCTTCAACTTTCTACAGAGATATTCATAATAATTTTATAAAAAAAATATCTGAAAATTGCATCATTAAAATATTTGAAAACTAATATATACGAAAAACTGAGAAAAATATCGTACATTAACTTCTAAATGATCAAAATAATATTTCAAACATTAGTCATATAGTACCATTAATTGAATCATAATGTCTCCTTTGAGGGAGGCAACAACTTGAATTGGATAAAACTTTAACTTGCTATAGAGAGTTTAATTGCATGCATTACTTCCAAAATTCATTGATTATTTACTGTTGAATTCAATCTATATATACTATGGTATATATTGTTATTCAATCAGATCTCATTATTCTGAATTAGAGATTTTAAATTCAAATTTTAGGAAAAATATATAAATATCCCCTCAATCTATGTTCGAAATTCTAGAGACACACTTATACTATAGTAATGTCCTATTACCCCCGAACTTATTTTATAAGTAATTTTTTACTCCTTCTCAGCCTACGTGGCACTAGCTTGAAAAAAAAAGTCAATCAACATTGGGCCCAGAAGATAGTGCCACGTAGGCCAAAAAAGGGGAGAAAATGCTTAATAAAATAAGTTCAGGGGGCAATAGGACGTGTGTCTCTGAGATTTCGACGTAGGTTGAAGAGGTATTTTTGCATTATACGATTTGAATAAATTTTTAAAAAGATCGATGATTTTATTATAGGTTTTAGCTCATTGTTTCCTATACTTATTTTTTCGTTTGAGTAAAATGTTGAATTATATGACATGAAATAAATTTGTTCTTCGTTTATAAGCTGAAGCTAAATTAAATTTGCTCGTGAACCATGTAAAATTAAATAATTTGTTTTGTTGATGTCACTATCTGTCTTTTTAGAATTTTTCCACAAATTTCTCTACATCTGTCCAAAGACAATAAATAAAGAAGTTGAAATTAACAAGACAAAGTTTAGTGATTTTAATTAGTAACCTCTAAATTAATGATTAATGTGACATCTCATCCTTTTCATTTCATAGGAGGATTGTGAAATCACAAACTTTTTTTTTCAAACTCATTATTCACTAATAGAAAACTCGTGAATCACTTTCCTCCTTTTTGGTGAGATTAATTCGTAAATATTTATCTGATATTCGATATTCAATGATTAGATTAATTAAAAAATGCATTATATATGGTTAATTAAAAGAGAAGCACTCTCTCATAAACTTATTCATTTCAACGATTTGTTTAGTATTTCAAAATTTTATGACAAAATATTAATATTACGATCTAAAACAATTATAAACTATTACACATATTAGATAAAATTTCAATAAGGTATAGCAATATATAAACAAACATTAAATCCGAGTTTATATTATCCAAGATGGTAAGAAAAAGAAAATTCCACCTTATAAGATATGATTAATTAAGCAAAGAAAAATTGGCCATGAATTATTATTAGCTAAGACAAAATTTCAGATAGAGATGTGAATTAATGTATTAACATCAATCAATTATCTATCTAAATCAATTTAAATGTACTAATAATATAAGGTAATAGAAATTGAGCAAGAGTGGAATTTCTTGAGGGGAGGTCTTTTTCTAATCCTTGAAAAAAAAGAAATCATTCATAATTATTTTTGTATAATCATCTGATATTTAATATTTACTGATTAGATTATTTTTATATGTGCATTTGAGAAAAATATATCAAAAGGTAAAATATTTCATAACGAGTTTGTATACATTGAAATATTGTGGGACTCTACATGATGTGTTCGATTTGAGTTGAAACTCTACAAGGTGTGTTCAATTCAAATAAAATTCTCGAAGACATCTCAATCCTAAACGTTAATTCACGCGTATATAAAGGTTATGAAATATTCATATAGAGGTCAAATCTAAGTTATGCTAGTTCAAAAAATACGCAACTAACGACCCTAAAATCATGGATAGTTAATCTTTTAAGAAAGAGAGTTAAGGGAGGAACAAATTTATACTCATGATCTTGATTAATAAAATCATGTTTTTTCATATTTTATTTGTGTAATTTATTTATTTTTTATATATTTAAAATTTATTACACACAAAGTCATTTCATTTTAAAAACTTGTACTAAAAACCTTTATTAAAAGATTAGAAAAATCATGCCAAAGGACAAGAATCTAGCCTAATAGATTTTACGATTTTTTTACGCATAGTCTTATAGGGATGATATGTGGACACATTTAATTGCAAGGATTTGGAGAAAAAAAGAAAAAAAATTGTTTTTTTTCTTTTAATTAGTTTGTTTTTGTTCCATACGGTTTTCTATAAACAGCCAAACAAATTCTTCGTTCGTTATTTTCCATCCAATCATTTTCTATCTTTTTGAAAAATAATAATAACAATCGATAAATTTTAAAAGCTAAAAAATAAAATTTTATTGCTAATACCATTTAATCGATGAACTATCAAAATATGTAAAAATTATGTAAATCACATAGTGTAAAACATAAATTACCTTCTATCCCTACTCTTTTTCAATTTACAAAAAATCCCTTATTTTTAATAAGTTTCTGATACATAATAAAACAGTTGGATACATTATATAGTATTCCATTTTATCCGTTTGTTGAGTAATTTGGGGGATTTTTATCCGTTTGTTGAGTAATTTGGAGGATTAAAAACTGAAATTTGAATTAATTTTTTCTACTTTTAATATGTCACGGTTATTATTCCCTTAAATAAAGGCATTACCTTGTGTGTTTCAAAACAAGTTTTATACAATATAATACTCTAAATTAAATTATATTTTGTCATTAGTGATCTTCCCTTATTTTTGGCAGAAAAGATATTTTGATTAGTGATCTTCCTTTTTTTTGGCAGAAACGATATTCAAAATTTCCTTGAAGGTAATTTTGTATCCGATTTCGTAATGAATATTACGATATTGCTAAGCCATTCAGGAATATGGGAGAGTGAGGTTAAATACAATCAATACAAAAGTGATGGGATAGTGGTTGGGGAAAATATTTCATATATGAATCTAATCTCAGCAATTGCTACTGAATTAAATATTGATGATTTGAAAAAAAATATTATTATCCGATATATTGTAGAGGGCAATTCTTCTCCGATGATAATTAGGAATGATATGGGTGTGAAACTGTTTATAGAAATAAAGAAGCAAGAGGTTGGATTCAGTATGTATCCGCTTTGCATCGATACAAATGATAAAAGTACAGAGGAGTTACAAATTTTTGATTCAAGCAGTGGTGCAATTATGTGTATTGAAGGTGGACAAAGAGACGCTAATGCTCTAAACGTTGTTGAATCAAACATTGGTGATTCTTGTTACATACCCGAGATGGAGAAAAAAAATTATATATCAGATACAAATATATCAAATGTGGAGACGAAACAATTGTAGTTGATACTTAACAGACACTTTATAGCCTAACATGATACAAAAAATGCAAAGTTGTACTTGATACATAAGTGTAACTACATTTATAAGTCTGTCTACTTGATACTAACATGATACAAAAAATGCAAAGTCGTATTTGATACATAAGTGTAACTACAATTATAAGTCTGTCTACTTGATACTAACATGATACAAAAAATGCAAAGTCATACTTGATACATAAGTTTAGCTACAATTATAAGTTTGTCTAATTGATACTAACATGATACAAAAAATGCAAAGTTATAGTTGATACAAAAAATGCAAAGTCGTACTTGATACATAAGTGTAACTACAATTATAAGTCTGTCTACTTGATACTAACATGATACAAAAAATGCAAAGTCATACTTGATACATAAGTTTAACTACAATTATGAGTTTATCTAATTGATACTAACATGATACAAAAAATGCAAAGTTATAGTTGATACAAAAAATGCAAAGTCGTACTTGATACATAAGTATAACTACAATTATAAGTCTGTCTACTTGATACTAACATGATACAAAAAATGCAAAGTTATACTTGATACATAAGTTTAACTACAATTATAAGTCTGTTAGTATTTTCTGAATCAGATAAATAATCTAAAAAATATAATTGATACAGGAAATTAAAATTATATTCTTATTAAAGATCTATTATGCATAAACCCCAAAAGAAGGTGACAACCAAGAGGATGTGCAACTGGGTTTTGATTTACAATAATTTTTTTTTAAATTTCAACTTATTTATACATTATTCATACTTAATTAACAACATGTAAAAAAAAAATAGTATTTTCTGAATCAGATAAATAATCTAAAAAATATAATTGATACAGGAAATTAAAATTATATTCTTATTAAAGATCTATTAAGCATAAACCCCAAAAGGAGGTGACAACCAAGAGGATGTGCAACTGGGCTTTGATTTACATAAAAAAAAAAAATTGAATTTCAACTTATTTATACATTATTCATACTTAATAAACAACATGTACAAAAAAAATAGTATTTTCTGAATCAGATAAATAATCTAAAAAATATAAAAATATTTTTTCTGATAATACAAAAGTCATTGCATGTGACAAAAAAAATTAAAAAAAATAAAATCGAAATACGTGCAGTGGAGGTCTGGATATGGCCATTGCAAGCTTTCTACCCCTCTTCTTGGGTGTCTTTGCATGTGCCTCTTTTTGTATTTTATGATTTTTCGAACTTTGGTTATTCATTGTTGGAAAAAAATGGCGGACAGAGATGGCGGACAGAGAAGACGAAGGCGTACGGACATAGAGCACAACTTTGATTTTCAAAGGCGGACAGGTAGAGAAAAATGGCGGACAACCTAGAGGAAGTCGGACGGACGGAATAAAGAGATTTTGATTTTCAAAATTAAGAAGATGAACCGTTGATTAATTGGTTAGTGGGAGTGGTGTAAAAGGGTTCTCTATTTGCGGAAAAGAAAGAGTAAAATTAGGGGTTAGTATTAATTATGGGAATCGTGTAAATGAGTATTTTATTTGAGGAAAATAAAGAGTATAATTAGGGGTAAGATTTAATTGGTTTATATTAATTAGGATTCTAATTTAATAATGTATCTGTTAGATTAAATTTATTAAAAAATAGGGATTTTAGTAATTTTTAAAAAAAGAAGGGAAATATGGAGAATATGTAAACTTAAATTGTATATTCATGTAATTAAAACTTATTTTAAATCATATTTATGTCCTTCAATTTTAAATGTGCACAAACAGACACTTAAATTTATATAAAGTTGAACAAATAGACACATATGTCATCCTACATGTCATTTTTTGTCCTACGTGGTATCCTACGTGTATTGTGCCATGTCGGACTCATGTGTTTATTTATTTAAAAGTTGGATAGTTAAAGTGTCTGTTTGTGAATTATGAAAGTTGGAGGTGAAAATTAAAATTTGAAGTCAAATTTAGGATCTGATATATGTATTATGCATAATATAAAATTATCTTCTGGGCAACTCCATTTCTTATACTATTTAACTGTGAAATTTTTAATTATTAAGGATAAAAATATAATTATAATTTCCAACAAATTATTTTTACCAAACCAAAACATAGGGAAAAGCTTGAAACTTTTTAATCAAGGTTCTACATAATAAACACTCAAAGAATATTTAATTTTTGGGGCAAAAAATGTGGATGAATTTTATTGTGCCATATGGCTAAAACTTGCCCATAATTCAAAAGCTTGATTGTTACTTCAATTTATGATCGATTTTATATTTTATGCTACGTGTGATAAATTGAACGATTCACTAAACTTTTTTTCACAAAAATCAAGTGAAATGATTTATAAAAAAACATGTGATTTTGATAGTGAGTTGAATTTGTACCGATACTTTTTTATAACTTCTCTTCCCTTCTGATGCACTTCATTATTAATTAAATATAATAAAATAAAAAATTAATAATAAAATAACAAATAACTTGAATATAACGTATCACATTAGCAGAGTTCGAAAAAAAAGCACATCTCAAAAAAATGATATCAATAATATACCTTAATACTAATATAAATAACTATTTTTACGACTCCAATTTATGTTCTTTGTTAAAAAATCTCATATCGATAAAAGGATAAAAGTTCGATCTCCTTATATTGACTTGAACAAACCTCCCTTTATTAGGTTGTTTTTGAGGTTGAGTTAGGTTCAGATGTCATTGCATCGTATTAGAGTCAGATTTATCCCAATTCATTGTTCACCGAGGTTGGCTCCCATTTAAAAGTGTTCGATCACGCTTGGGAGGGGGGGGGGGGGGTTAAAAGTTACAAATTGATAGAGGAATGAGAATTTGGATGGACTTAGACAAAACCTTCCCAATAAACTAGTTTTAAGGTTGAGTTAGACTCGAATATCATATCTTTAAAATCTATAAATCAAATAAATACTTGTCAAATATGAAATAACAACATAAATAAATAATCTTCGTTGTATACATTGACAATATATACATGTCAAGTTTATAGTTATCACATGATCTAGAAATATCTTGTTCACTTGACTAACGATTAAAAAATAAGTTAATACGAAAATATAAACAGGCAACATAATTGGTGTGTCAGTTTACAAAAAATAATTTACCATCATACTTATCTAACTCAATAACTAACGATAAAGATATTTCTATATTCTAGATGTCTAATATATTAATTTTGGTTGTTAAAAATATAGTTGGGAAGATATCGTATACAGGACAAAATTCAATGAAGTCAAATTATTGCTAATTATAATTTTTCAATTCCATATAGTATAAGATTCACCTAAAAGTATAATTTATGTGATTATATATTTTCGAAATGATGTCAATGAGCTAGCTAGCTAGCACAATCTCTTAATATTCTACAACTTCCATTTTACGTTTTCTCATTCAACAAACTTATTCTTTTTTCTTTTAAGAAAAAAATATTTATAATATTTGTCAATAATTAAAAAATAAATAAAACATATCTAACATAGGTCTTAGGTTATCTTTCTTGACTTTTGTATATTTCAAATTAAACTTGATGTTCCTTAATCACAAGTTTCAATTTTAAATTTTGAAAAATAAAAATAAACTATGCTAAAAGCATAGTTTTCAACAATTAATTCTATGATAATATTCAAACTCGAATTAATCGACTATAAATATCAAAAATTAGTTAGACTGATATATATAGAGAGAGAGCGCTATTAAAAGTGGACCATATTTGATATCTTTTTAAATTATATCCTAAAGTATTTTTACATAATTATACGTCGGTATGAAATTTAGTGCCAAATTATGTGCATGAACATATTAATTTTAAACTATATGATTAGCCATAGTTGGGTCCCACTAACAGTATATAATTAGTCAAGAAAAAGAAATATGAACAGAAAATGAGTGGTAATAGAAGAAGTGACTTTATATGTTCTAGACCACCTAATTATAATTTTATGATAAATTTATTTCCACTATAACTTACTTTTAATTTTCTTAATACAAAAGGAATCTTTTTTTTTATTTTTTTTTTTTAAAAAAAGATAGTCAAAACACCAATGTTTGAAAGAAATAATAGCCTATTTTTTTTCTTGAATTTATTAATATTTGTGGTTAGAAAGATGTCAATTCTTAATTAATTTGGCAAGTTAAATAACAAGGATGATTTAATAAATAAACTAGACCATAGACTGTTCCTTTTGCTAATAGCCCTATATATAATATTTATAAGAAATTAAGTAATTTTTTAGAAGTCAATTAGTGGAGAGAAAAAAAGAGAACAAAAAAGAAAAAGGTGGAGCTAAAACAATACAAAAGATTTAGAAAAGAAAAAAGAAAAAAGAAAACTCTTGTGGCCAATATTGTAATCCCAAAAAAAAATTGTGATATATATATATATATATATATATATATATATATATATATATATATATATATATATATATATATATATATATATATATATATAATGTGTGTGTGAGTGTGAGATTCAATATATTCAGTTTTGAATTAATTAAAATAGGTGTTCATGGTCCATTTAGGTAGAAAATATGTGATGTTTAAACTACATTTTAAAGTATATTACATTCAAACATGAAATAGCGATACAAAATTTAAATATCATATCGAAAATTAAACGTTCAAAGAATTATTGTTTCTAAAATTTTATGAATAATTGTATGCAACATAATCACATGTATGCTTGAAGTATTTGTTGGTTAAATACGCTTAATCAGATATTTATAAAGTTCATAAATAATTAGGGTACCAAACATTGTATTAACCATATAAATATAAATTAATAAGGGAAAAGGGTTTGATATACCCCTCAACTTTGTCATTTGGAGCTGATACACCCCTCGTTACAAAAGTGGCTCATATATGCCCTTACCGTTATACAAACGGCTCACATATACCCCTGCTATTACAAAATGGCTCACATATACCCTTCATTTAACAGAATTTTAAACAATTAGTTTTAAATTTATATTTATTATTTATAATTTTTTTAAAAAAATTATTTAGTGGTATATATGACTCTTCTATAAAAGTTCAAGGCATATTTTATTTTTTTCATACATAAATATTTTTTGACTTCTTTTATTATAATTATTTGAGTTTCTTATTCTTATTTTATTTTTTATTTATTCCTTAGTTTAAAGAAAAAAAACTATTTTTTTGTGTATATTGTAATTTAATTTCGTATTCGAAAAAAAAAATTGGTCATCTACAATAAGTTTTACAAGAATATTAGTGAAACATAAATAAATTTGATTATCTAAATAATAATTATAAATTAGTCATTGAAACAAAAAAAAATCAAAAAAATATGTTTGAAGAGGATTAAATTTATTCATATGGGATTATATTTTTTAGAAAAAAATAATAAAAATTTAGATTGAAAATTATTATTTTTTCATTTCCGTTAGAGGAAAAGGGTATATGTGAGCCATTTATTTACAAGTAGGGGTATATATGAGCCACTTTAATAATAAGGGGTATATCAACTCTAAATGACAAAGTTGAGGGGTATATCAGACCCTTTTCCCAATTAATAATAATTAAGAAATTGTGGAGGAGAAATGTTTTCCCTGTATAATAGGGAAAATATATTGGAGAAAATAAATAATAAATAAAGAAGATAGTGAAAGGATAGAAAACAATAGCTAGATGACAAGTTGCTTGCCAAACAGCAACCAATTATATTAAAACATGGTTCTTGTGCTTAGAAAATGACATTATTCCATAAAGCTAATTACTCAAATTTCCAATTTTGTCTCCTTAATTGATAATCACATAAAATTATTTTTGTCTATTTTCTTATTTTATATAGTTCATATTCATCCACTTGTAAGTGTTATGGATGTTAATAATTAACTCATATTTATTTTTTCCATTTAAACAAGAAAAAATAGTAGGAATTTATAAATTTTTCTTCTTTTTCTTAATCCAAAGAAATATTATTATTTTTTTCCTTTTTTCTTTTTTTTTGGTTCTCATATGGAAGAGTCTATAATTGTGTTTTTTTTTTTCCAAATAGAAATAAAAGAAAAAGAAAAAGGGAAATCCTCTAAGAAGAGAACAAGAAGTTTGTTTCTTCTTTATATAGAAAATAAATAAATTGGTGTACAATAGTGTTCATAAACTAAAATTCTTAGCTTCATTTCTAGTTTTGATACGTGTTTTAATAACAGTGAAATTTCGAGTGCTTTCTCATTTTTGTGAGTCTTACGTAATAAATATTTAAATGAATTATCTCTTTCAACAAAAGCCAAAAAAAATTTAGATAATCATTTCTTCATATTTTTCTATACCTCAACAAACTAAACGAAATTACTTAATATTTATTTGCAAATAATTAACACTCGCTAAAATAATTAATATATAAAAATTAAAGCTAATTCGTATACCATCATTATTAAATAAATAAAAAACTATTGTATACAAGGAAAAGAAAAAACTAGTAGTGGCTCAACTACAATTTAGTATACTCCACAAGTAGGTAATTGTATCATTACAAACCACTTTTTTTTATTATAATTATTATTTATATATATATAACTCAAAATAATATTATCCTTTTCTTTTCTTTTCCCCCCTTATTTTCCTCTTTTCCTTTCCTTTTCCTCCCCCACAAAAAAAAAAAAAAAAAAAAAACCCATATAAATAGCCAAACATCCCCTCCACTCTCAACTCCATATCTCATTCCAAAAAAAAAAATAAAAAAAAATTAGAATTTTCTCTTCACCATGGGAACTTACAAAGCTTTGTTGATTTTCTTCCTCAATTTTCTTCATCTATCAATAGCCAAAAATCTTCAAGAAAACAACACCCTTTCACTTTCTTTCCCTATTACAACAACCCCTTTATCTCAAAATTCAACTTTGAAATCAAATTATTTATTTTCATCTAAAGCCATGACAAATAATAATATCCCATCTTTGAACTATAAATCAAATTTCAAATATTCAATGGCTCTTATTGTCACACTTCCTATAGGTACACCTCCACAAGACCAACAAATGGTTTTAGATACTGGTAGTCAACTTTCTTGGATTCAATGTAACAAAAAATTACCTAAAAAAACACCTCCAACAACGTTTGATCCATCTCTATCCTCCTCTTTTTCCGTTTTACCATGTAACCACCCTCTATGTAAACCGCGAATTCCCGATTTTACCCTTCCAACATCATGTGACCAAAATCGTCTTTGTCACTACTCTTACTTCTACGCTGATGGTACTTTAGCTGAGGGTAATCTCGTAAGAGAAAAAATTACATTTCTAAATTCCCAAACTACCCCTCCTTTGATCCTAGGTTGCGCGACCGAATCGCGCGATGCGGAGGGTATTTTGGGAATGAATCTTGGGAGGTACTCATTTGTCTCACAAGCTAAGGTGCAAAAATTCTCTTATTGTGTGCCACATAAGCAAGGTAATAAAATAATGCCAAGTGGAACATTTTACCTAGGTCAAAATCCAAATTCACATAGGTTCCAATACATTAATCTTTTGACTTTTCCTCAAAGTCAAAGCATGCCTAATATGGACCCCCTAGCTTACACTCTTGGTATGGTAGGGATAAAAATGGGCGGGAAAAGGTTGAATATCTCCGAAAAGGTTTTCCGTCCGGACGCTGGTGGTTCAGGACAGACGATGATCGATTCAGGCACTCAATACACGTTTTTGGTTGAGGAGGCGTATAGTATAGTTAGGGATGAAGTTGTTAGGTTGGTAGGTCCGAAATTGAAGAAGGGGTACGTTTTTGGAGAATCGCTCGATATGTGCTTTGATGTTATAAATTACGTACAAGCTAGTCAAGCGATAGGCGATATGACGTTAGAGTTTGAAAATAGAGTTGAGATCGTGATAAATAAAGAGAATGTGTTGGATGATGTAGGTGGAGGAGTTCATTGTGTTGGGATTGGAAGATCACAATCACTTGGAATTGCAAGTAATATTATTGGTAATTTTCATCAACAAAATTTGTGGGTTGAATTTGATTTGAGTAATAAAAGAGTTGGTTTTGGTAAAGTAGAGTGTAAGTAGGGTACTATAACTAGTGTTAGTGAGTAGTTGTTGTCACATATTATTGGTGCTTTGTTTGGAGTACATATATTAATAGAAAAACATTTTGAAATAAAAAAAAAATTGTATATGTTAATCTAGAGGAGTTGTTGGGGTTTTGTGTAAATAAAATATTTTCTTTGATATAATAGAAAATTACATATTTAATGTACACTATGTAAATGTAATAATGAGTTGGTTTTTAGTTTATGTCATCAAATTTTGTTAATCTATTCTTGTAGTAGATATTATTCCTTTTAAGGATAGTGTTCCCTTTGAAATATTAGTTTTTATTAACATAGCTTTATAATTACTTTATCCATTAAAGTAGGTTAATATGAGAAGAAATTATCTCTTGTTTTCTATAAAAATTGCAATTCACAAAATTGATTTAATTAACAATATAATACAAATTAAACAATACTTTGGAGTTGTGGTCCATATAGTTTTTGTAATTGTGACAAGACAAGAACATTAAATTTATTAGTTAAATGTTTGAAATAGTTTGTAGATCCTATTGAGTGTATGATATGTAATTAGAATCCGACTAAATTTAAATTCGCATTGAAAAATTTTATAATAAGATAAAGTATAGTATTTATGATAAAAATAATTTTGTATTCAAGTAAATTAAAATTTAAACAATAAAATGTATAACTCTATCACAACTCTCGTTAGTTGATTAGTCTGTACATTTATATTATTTGTTATAGATATGTATTAAAAAAATATAATTATTACACACTAGAAACTTTTTTGTACATGTGTCCTGATCCATTAATTATTTTTGCCATGGTCGGTTACGTAAAAATTTAATTCTTGAAGACTTTATTAGTAATATATTTGTACTATAACCACGGACTCCAAATATTTTACACTATAGTTTTGGTTAGCAAAAAAATCAAAACAGTTGGTCAAAGTTGCAATATAAAGGAACTACATAATTATTGTCAAGGTGCTATGGACGTACGCTTCTTCTTTTTATAATAAGTTCGATACTCGAGTCGATTTTTGTATATCTTAATTATTTTATCGGATATTTACTATTTTTTATAACAATGACATATATTTAAAATTTTCACTTAAAAAAATTTGAAATTAAAAAAGTAAAACACACGAAGAAGTTAAGGTGATTCAATACATGGATGGAGCTAGTAACAGTCGCCCAAAGAATTCATCCAAACCTGTTTGACGAAAAATTATATTATTCGTATATGGTTAAAATTATATTTTTTATCCCCTTAATGAAATTCTGACTCTTCACTGATTCATAATCTATTATCCATACATAATAATAATTGTGATACTATATATACAATTTTAATTTTTCAATGAAGACTATTTCGATGAACCTATTGCATCTTCAGTCTCGATCTTTTAAAAATAGCAGATATCAATTAATTCTGTTCACCTAAATTTAATTAGTCGAATCTTTCTAATTTGCAATTTGCATGCAACTTATATGCCGACCTTTGTTTAAAGTGGATCCACATAAGACGTTTTTCATGATTAAGAAAGATTAAGATGTTAATTAAAGTCATCTAAATTAATCCCCCTTTCTTTTTTATTTTTACATAAAAAAAAACATTAACACATGTCTAATCGTACTTGAGTCATAATATATCTCTAATTGTTTATTAACATCTAATAACATTTAACCACGTTTAGAGAATGTTCTTAATTCTTTTGAGTGTAAAAAGATAAAAACATTAAAGTACTAAATATTAGTAGCTTTAAAGTATAGCCACATAAATTTTATGATATATTCAAAATTACAAATTCAATTTTTTTTATTTAAATTTTATGTCTAATCAAATTATGATACGATATCGATAAAAAAAAAGTTATCAAAAGCCGGAAAGCAAACACTTTATATTTGCCAACCTAGAAAAGTTGTTAAGGCAATTAGTAAGTTGTAGACTTAAAGAAGAAAGTTCTTAGCTGTAAAATTATATGCTTCTAAGTAACAACAAAAATATATCACTCTCAAATATAACTTAAAAAAAAAAAAACTCCCTAGCTGTAAATACATTTATAAATAATATATTTTTCTACAATGTCTGATAGCTATATTATTGTCTGATCAATTCAGATTTATACTACTTAAGATATTTATATTTTAAAAAGGAAAATGCTCGTTCATTATTGAATTTTACTTTTATTTATATTCAAAACTTTAATTTTAAATCTCTGATTAAAGATGGAGAAATCTGAAATTTAATTCGCACCATCAAAATAATTGATGGTGAAAAAAATTGAACAATGGTAAAAAAAGAAAAACGTAAATTGAATTTTTTTTTATGAATTCCACATTTTAACTATCAGTTATTTTTTTTTCTACCTGAAAACTGTATATCATCATTTTTATTTTTATATCAAATAAACCAAATGAATTGAGTAGATCGATAATAATAGTTCAAATAGAAAAAAATAACCACTAATAAATTTAGAAACTTCTTATAGCTGTAAAAAGCATATAATTGTAATTAAGTAAGAATAAATTAAAGATATTACTTGTCAAAATCATTAAATATATTTGTTCTTGATTCTTTACCAACTATGACTTATCAATCCTACTAAATATCTCTTATTTTCTTCACTAAATTAAATTTGAGACAGCTAATAGAGGACCTAATTCTTTTCTTTTTGTTATAATTGACCAAACACTTAAAAATAAATTCTTTCCTTCTTTGAGGTTGAAATTATATCTTTTTATACTATTTATAATAATTGATTCTTTCATTTGTTTGGTTTCCTACTTCATATTCGATATCCAATTTTGAATTCAGACTAATTCAGATACACAGTTAAAAGTTGCTTTCAAAGTTAAGTTTATAAGGAAACTAAATACTGTGAAAAACAATTATAAAGAAAAATGGTTTATGATTTATTGCAATAGTATCAAAAGAATTATTAATTGTCTTAATTAATAAGGAAGAGCATAGACATTAGTTTGGTGCCAAATTTAATGGATAAATGCTTACCAATAATACAACTAATTAAATGTAAATTAATATAAAGAAGCCAAAAAGGAGATAAAAGAGAAATGAAATAAAAACTATAAGGAAAAAAAAACAGCTGGCTTATTTAACTAATAAAATAATAATAATAAATTAAAAAGTCTAAAACTAACTTGTTTATATAAATCTAAAACAATTAATTAAAAGGTTTTTTTTTGTGCTCCTCGAGAAGTTCATGAATTAGAGTTTGGACCACCAATAATAAAATAATACTAATAAATAGAGAAATTAAAAATATTTAATGATATATTTTTGAAACTTATATATATGATATAATTTTTCGAAGGCTCTATGAATCGACTCCCTTGTATCACTAACTATGCTTTTAAATTGCTTCATCTTTAACTAGAGAATTTGTGTTCCAGTAGTGCGAATGGAAAGAAAACCTTTGAAAGGAAGCGTTTTCTTTTCGATATGACATAACTTGTATGTGATACGAATCTGAATTAATCGAATTAGTAGTTTTCGAATGCTAAATATTATACATATAACTATATAGTTTAGATGCACGCTTGGAGAATCTTATCTTTAAAGTACAGCAATATGACAAAAATGTTTGGTCTGCTAAGTGTTACTGTATGAACAGACTTTTGACTATTATTTTCACCAAATTTTGGTCCCCCACGCTATATACTTATAGACCTGTAAGAGGTTGACTATGAATTATTTTACGAGAAATATGTTGAAAAAGTATTAGTATAAATATGACGTAACCTTAATTTATCGAGGATGTGATCTGAAATAAGAAATTACAAAGAACACAAATTAGGGTGGTAGGTTAACAGGTAGTTGAGTCATATCTCGCTTATTATTTCTTACTAGTAATCGTAGTATTACTCTTAAAGTTGTTGATTTCTTCGAATTTTGTTACTATTTATTGTTTCTAAGTACTTTTATTGTATACTTGATTTCATCACTTTTGTTAAAAATAAAAATTGAATCGATTATAGTTACATTCATTTTTTCCTAAGTTACTAATCTATACAGAAAATGTTACTACTTAGATTAATTGTTTTTTTTTAAACAAGTTAAGTGTGTAAAAATCTTTCACATTATCAAAACATAATTATTAGACACAATAGGATTTTCAATTAATTTTTGTCAAATAAAATCTTCAAATTTGAATTTTTATCTCAAAAGTAAAAATCATGAATTTATACTATCCAATCATTGGAAAATAGACTTGTTCAAATATAATTGGAAAATTGAGGCTTTTTATGTGTACTTTATATGCTGGATTCAAATAAAAACTTTCTGGCCTCCAAATTTTATTTTATTTTTTCAAAATTAACGGCAAATATTGTTTTTGTTTTGTACTGTTCTCATTAATCCACACACACTTTTTTCCCTAATTTTAATAGTACTTTTTCCTTTATTGGGATGATATATAAATATTTTCAAATTTCTGTCAAAAAATATACTATAGATAATATAGTTGATTCTTTGGCTTATTATTAGTCTATATATGGGATAGGTATTACTAGACCTTAACAGTTGCCATCCATTTTAGAGTTGAAAATAGTGACATTTTGTTACTATAGCTTTGGTGTTCGCGATTTCCGCGCAACTTGACTAATTTCATAACTCTTTGTCACTTTCTACCACCGTAGCTTGAACAAATGAAAAGAAAACACGTAATATTTCCGTTGAGATTTGAACCTGAAAGCTCATATAATCACTTCACTATTTTCACGTTATGTATATTTTCTTTATTTCAATGTGTTTGTCTTACTTTCATTTTTAGGTTGTTTCAAAAAGAGTGTCCTTTTCTTCTCATTTTTGGGCAATGCTTTAATTTCAATTTTCTACGTGACATGTTTAAGACCACTGATTAAAGATCATTTCGGTAGATTCCGCATATATTTAGTTTAAGACCACAAGATTTAAATGTCTTGTTTACTTTTCTAAACTTCGTGTCAAGTCCAAAACAAATGAAACAAACAAATTGAAATTGATGAGTATATTATATGTTCTCTGTAACAAAATTTCTCTATAGCAGCCAAAAAATATTCAGACAAACGACGAAAGAGCTACAATTTGTAAAAATTCTAATACATGGCCTCGTAGGTAGAAAGGAGAATTCATTTTCAAAACAAGAACTCAATATCTTATATGAAAAACCACAGCAACATCAATTATGTCATAAAAGATGAATTTTTTTCTTATAAATTTATTGTGTTATCACAGTGTGAATAATCACCTTCTATGTTCTCTTTGGAGAAATTGACTGAGCAGAAATGAAATGATGTTGCGCGATGGTCGCATGGTATTTCATCGTTTTGAATACTCACAGTATGGTGCATCGGTTCAGGCCAACAGACGCGAAAAGCTTTCTCAATTGAGAAAAAATACCTGGCGGAGGGGGAGGCGCTGTAGTCTGACGAGTTCTCTCTTCTTGGTCGTCTAAATTGTCAAGATCATCCTTTTCAACATTTTCACTTGTAGCCTCATCATCTTGTCCATCATTAGTCCCAACTTCTGCGATTTCTCCAGGTCTTTTGTCAAACAATCCCTTAAATTGCTTACGAACCCTCCTCTCGACTTCCTGCTCGCGCCCAAATGTTCGAAATTTAGAGTCAAAAAGCTTCAAATGAATAAAGTTCATGCATATTACAATGACAAACCTGTTCCTCCTTTTTAAGTTTCAAAAGAGCTGCCTTTGCACTCGCCTCAGATGACTTGTCGATGCTCATCATCTACAAGCATTGGACGTGTAACTTAAAACGACATATTGGCATCTAATATCAGTATAAAACTTAACATTTTAACTCTGTAGTACAATAACCCAAACTTTAATGACCTCATTAAGAGTTCTTATAATAACATTCAACGTGAGGCACACCACTCAGTATTTACTAGTCATTGCAGCTGACGTTGATGATAAAGAAAAGTTCTTATAATAACACTCCACGTGAGCACACCACTCAGTATTAACTAGTCAATATAGCCAACGTTGATGATAAAGACTGAGGGTTGGTATTCACGTCACTCAGTATTTGCTAGTATTGCAGCCAACATTGATGATAAAGACTTGTGGGGATGGTGTTCCATGTTAGTTATTCCAAAACCAGGGAAATACTTTTTAAAATGTTTACAATCTTTGACTAACATTAGCCATTGGAAATGGCATTTGTCACAAAATGATAGCGGAAACCTGGAAAGACATAGAACATTTGAAAGTTGAGGGACTATCCAATTCAAGGACCAATACAGTCAACAGGGCGAGTTCCGCGTATGAAATTCCAAATACCCCAGAACCTTTTGCACTAATTGCCTAAATACAAGATGACGAAGAAGAAGAAACTAACCTTATTAAAATCAGCTCTTGCTTCTTCATAATCTCCAGAAGCCATGTAAGCCATCCCACGTCGATAGAGAGCTTTCACATGAACCGGATTCGCATCTAACACCTACACAAGACCACCAGAACGAGTCTAATTGGATATGGAAAAAGGGAGGCCTGCATATATTCCTGCTAGCACATAGTTTGAGGGTCACCTTATTGCACGTCTCAATAGACTTCTTATGCTCTCCCAATTTCAGTAAGCAGGCAGCAACATTGAGATGCAACAAATTCTGTGTACATTCATTCACAAGGAAGAAAAGGAAAAGTCCACAGGAGTCAAACATTGACAGAAAAGAAATATAACTAATCATTTCAACTGTAATGAAAGCAAAATTTTCCTCCTTTTGAAAAAAAAAAAGCAATAAAATCTGTTCAGCAAACAAAATTACCCTGGTGTTTGCAAATTCCTTTCCTTCCTCGTCATCCTGAGGATGAACATGATTAAACTCACGAAGTACCTGTAAGAAAAATAATTTTAAAATCTACCCCTAAAGTTTAGAATTCCTCACCGATCCAAATAGAAATGCTGCATAAAATGGAAAATCCAACCTATATGGGACCCTGGTTTCTCACAAGTATGAAGTACCTTGATAATCAATTACTAGCAACATCTTTAATTTCGAACGGATATTTATTTATAGAAAGCAAATTCCAACATACTTGATTCTTTGAAACAGTGATCAAAAAGCACTGAATCTTAACCTGAAGTATTAAAACTCTGATGTTCATAAGAAAACAAATAACTTAAGAAACTTATTTGGTCGCAAAAACAGTTCATTAGAGATTTTTGCTTAGCCCTAGAAATACAGTCTTGGTTAAATTGGATCATGATGCTAAAAGTACAAAAAAAGTAACATAAGTAACGTTATTAAGTCCTCCTTGAATGACAACAGAATGGGATACAGCTCCAATCTTAACTAGTGAAAGGAAAAATCAATTGGTGCAGAGATCCAGAGAGGAGAAGACCACACTTGCCTTCTCATACTTTGCTTTGGCAAGTTCAAATTTCTCTTCCTTGAAAAGCCTGTTACCCTGAAAAAGGAACACGCTGCAGCAAATGACTTCCCATAAAATGTATGCTATTTTGGTAACCATTTTTATCCAGGTATTACAGACTAAAGCGAGAACAAGACTACCGCATTTCCAACTAAAAAGCAAACTTTCTTAAGGGATAAATATCCAGATTATAACAATTATGGCGCTAAAATCTAGTCCGAGCATTGAGATTAATGTCATGACAAAGCACCCGATTGTTAGACAGATGAGCATTCAAAATCATACTCCAAGCTATAGACATGTATTTACCGTGGAAACTCAATAATAATTTAAAAAGAAGAAGATTATCTGTATTACTCAGATTATCTGTATTACTCAAAGTTTCTGAACGTATTTGTTTAATACATACCGTGCCTTTGATCTTCTCTACATCGTCCATTATTTCTCTGAAACTGAAACCAGTCCAGTCCTGCAATTTGCATGGAGAGCACACGGATTCAGTCCTATTAACTAGAGAAATCAACAAATGAAAATCTTCACCGCTACACACTAATTCTTTCCCCTTATCTCACCCTATCATACTATTTTCTATGTCGCCACTATTAGTAACTCTACCTTCGGTGTGTTGAAGTCAAGAAGCTCAATCTCCCATTGCACACAAGCACCTTCAGGAACATTAGCTGGCCTGAGCCCATGAAAAAAGATTGTAAAATGTTACTAGTAGTGGAAATTTCTCATCAGAAAAGACCTGTTTTATGATGACATATTTCATCGGGGAGAACCAAGTAACGGTAAGAGTACAAGCACAAGGTTTCTACCTACTAACCTTTCAAATTTGTCATAGGCATAATCAGGCGGGCATGTTACAAGAGATACCTCTCCAGGCAACATCAAACGAACGGACATTTCAAATCCTTGAGGAACCTGATGTCAAAAATAAAGAACTCAATCATACAAACTGAAAGAGTTAAAACTTAAAAGCAATAGACCGTTTACCTCATCCTACATAAAGTAATCCTTACAAGGAAGCTATACTTACAAGGTGATATAAAAAGATAAAACAAATAAGTGAATTAGATCACTTTATGAGGTCAAAGGACTTACAAGCCCTTCTCCAGAGCTGAACTCTAAAGGCTGACCATTGTTGTCGATTCTTGTATCATAGAACACCGTCTTTTCTTCATTAAGAAGCAAACCTTTGTAGTGTACACGCAGTAGACTGTCTTGCAGAGGGCAATCCATAGGAAATTCACCTATTCATTTCATAGAAGTAAGAAAGTTTTTCAGTTGATATTAACCTTATTATAGATAATTTTAACTCATGACTAAAATGACAAAAAGACTAAAAGAACATAAAGGTATACATGGCATTGAAATGACAAGAACATCTAACACCTCCATCAAATAGGTAACATCTTAAATACAAGCGACACGGAAGCTTATCAAGCAGGTCCAATAGAAAATACCAAACTCTCGACTCCATACAGAAATCAAGCAAAACAATTATCATTTCTTGCCAAGAATGCAGTGAATATCCTATAACAAAGTCCAGCACAAAAATGATCTCGGTACCTAACTAAGAACATTTAAACCTATAATAGTCAAGGCCCTACTGTCCGTCAATAAGTGTTGGCCGTGACTCAAGGGGTCATAGAATAGATCAGCTAGCATCAGACACTAGTCAATAAGATAAAAACATAAAATGAGTGTCGTGACTCATGCAATATAATTCGAAATGCATTTTGTAATACAACATCCAAGTCTTTTCACCTCAATGCTGGGCATCACTCCTCCCATTCTCTAAGATAATGACAATCTGAAGATGCTAAATCCAGTCAAAAAGTCCCTTCCAATGGATAAAGTGCAGAAGGTGAGAACGACCCTTAAGCTATCCACACAACTAGGGTAAATTACTAGAGGATAATTGTTGTCTAAGAGATTCAATAAATTTGAGGTAATGTCAAATTAAATTGTATTTACCCCAAAGGAGAAAAATAAGCAAAACTGGGTTAAGTAAAATAAATGAGTTATAGCTTCTCAAAATAGTTTGGGATGATATTTGCCATGTCAATCATAAATACTGCAGTTAAATAATTGAGAATGATAACCAAGATTCAGGAAAAAGGAAGTTAACCAAGGGAAGTAAATCCTGTGTGAAACAAGGGAACATGATGAATCACCATATGAAAAACAAATAAAGTGCATTGTAGGAGCCCAGTTAAACTATTTGATTTTGATACAAGTAGTATTAGAAAACCAAAAAACAGAACTCAATTGTCTTTTTCAGATTAAGATATATTCAGCAGAACTTGACGGATCATAGTGATGACTGATGAGAGGTGCCGAAGAGGTATATAAATCAAAGTTATGCTTGGATTAAGTCTCAACAGTACCTCTTCCATCACGTATTCGGCGTTTTATGAGGCGTCCATCTCCAAGCACATCCCGCACCTGCGTCAACAATATTCACATTTGGATTCTTCACAGCAAAAAAAACAGTAAAAGATAAATTGAGCAGAAACTTCTTTTACTTTCCATAAATGGTAGCTCGTGGTTAACTTAAAAGTCAGGGCCCTTTGGGCAGACGAAGGAGGAGTCACAAGCATTAGAGGATTGTTTGCTGGCAGTTTATACATGATAAAGCATCTTTCAGCATTGAAATGCGTGATAAAAATATACAAAAAAGGAAGATAAAAATAAGAGAATGCCATCTTTACTATCCCGAAATAATAAGAAAATGCATAAAAGCGCCCTTGACTTATCTTTGGACATTAAGATATGATAATCATTCAATCTATCAAATCCAAGTAGTTTGGGTCGTCCGTACAAATTAATAGATTCATTCCTCCTTATCTTGACTAATTTCATTCCATTACTAAATAATTTCTCTTACACAGAAAATTAGGAGTTCTCTAATACTACAGGTCCCCTAAATCCCACATTTATCCCCTAGTGACAAATACGTTTATAACTAGACTAAAATGACTCCTGATGAACATCGACCTAATGTAAGTGTAACAATAACAAGTCTAAAGCCTGACTAGTAGATATCACCTATGATGGACCCTTTGCTTCTATTATGTTCTGTTCTTAGCTATGTCGGCAATGATCCACCTCGATTTTAAGTCTTTGAGACAACTGTCTTCCATATCATTCTAGGTCTACTTTATCCTCTTTTAGCATCTTCAGATCATTATTGCTCAAAGAGGCAAAAAATCTGAAACCAAAATTACACTGTAGGATATAAAACAACCTATAATTTGTACTTTGAAGAAGCATGTTCCTTTCTTTTGGCCTCAAGCATGTTAGTCAAGAATAGTGACACAAAAAGGTCAATGAATATCTATGTGAACGTTTGTAGGTAGCTTTTGCACTTTATCCTTATGAAATAGAATGCTAGCATTAGAAATTAAAGATAATAGTAAGGTCGCCATCATAATAATGCTATACATCCTACCGATGGAGAAAATATAATCAAAGACAAGTCAGAACATCATGATTACATCCTGAAAATGCACCAAATTATGGTGACAAGGCTGAGGAAACACCAATTTTTCAAAGAACTTCTCAAAGTATCCAAATTCATGTGATATCTACTCAGCATGGGTATGTCAAGTCAAATGAAGAGTCCGTGTAATATAGCACATACATTGTTTCATCACCGACATTGTGACTGGAAGTTGAAGATTAAGAATATAAAAAAATATACAAAAGAATGTGTCCTGCAATAGAAAGAAGCACTCTCGGACTGGTCAAGAATAAAGCATCTACCTGAATAAAATGAACAAGTTCCACCTCAAAATGAACTTCGTCAACACCTTCTACCACAGGCATTAAAGTAGATTCTGTATAATATTGGCTTTTAACATAAATGACTGCTTTCTCTCCACGTGGCATGGTTGCTATCGCCAGTTCGAGACCTTTGGGTACCTAGAGTTGGTGAAAATAGAATGCATGATTAGATACATTGCGGTCAAGATAAAAGGAAATTGAAACCCTGAAGTTCTAGACAGCAAGACTAAGGAGCTTGGCATCCCAACACAATTGAAAATGGAACTCCAAACTAAATAAAATTTTGTCGAAGGTAAAACACCTGCGATCAAGAGCTGTATAGAAAAAATTTCAAGTATGGAAATCATTACCGAACCTCAGGTTTACCAAATGTGAAGAAGTATGGTTCATCCTTGGTCCGCGATAGAATCACTTTGCCATCTCCTGACTTCGCCGAAATCCTAGAATAAATCATAATTCAGATTACACTTACAGACACATATTTAGAACAATCAATGAAGCATCCATGGGAACTAGAAGCCTCAGGAAAAAGGAGGGTTTCTACCAAGCTTTTACTTCATAAGGTTCCCGTGGTGTTTCCCAGCTTTGTCCTTCTTCTATAACCTGTTTAAAATTCCAAAACAATCATTTCACTTATTACATCTAATACATTTTAGTTCAATTAGCCATTTGAAACCACATCTCGCTATAACAATTCTTATTCTGTAGTTGCATTATGTTTGAAAATTGTAAGCTAACAAAATTGCAGCTTATTACACTGATTACAGCATTGAATGAAAACACCAGATAGTGATCAGACACAGATGTGCATGTGTTCAAATAGATTACTGAGGGTGTTGGTGTGGATGAAGGACAAATAACTGTTTAAGCAGCAAGCTGTGTACCTTCTTTAGGACTCCCAAATCATCAGTGATCACCTGAGAATGAAAATGAAAAAGATAAGTTTTTTGAGACACATCCCCTACCATAAATGAAACTACTAAAATTTCTAAAAGAGAGGGAAAGGTAGGAATTCAAAGGTCTGACTGAAAAGCTTTCACGTAACTTCAGGAAATCTAGAGCTGATCTGAAAAGGAAAGACTTTAAATATTTGCTAACAATTTCTTCTAAGTAGAAAATTTGTTTTTGAAGTATTACCTCTCTTCTAGTAGCAATTTGCAACAATCAGATGCAGTAAAAAAGATAGAAAACCATACTACAACAACAACTACGCTTCAGTCCCAATCAAGTTGGGTCCTCTATATGAATCACCACTTCTTCATTCAAGCTCATTTCATAGCCATCATACTAAACAAGGGACAACATAAGTGATATCAAGATGTACCATACGGAATAAATAGCAGCACATACAGCTCCAACAAGACTATGCAGGCACTAATTCATATGAGTACAGGACAGAAAGCACCAAGAAACTAGAGGAGCAGATTCATATGGATGCAACTTTAATTTCATTGACGTTAAAAGGGATGTAAGGAGCACTCATGCCTTCACTTTGGAGAATTCAATCAACTCAATCTCAAAATGAAGCTCAGAATCCTTGGGAAAGTTATCTGGAGCTGCAACTGGACAATCCTTCTCTCCATAGTGCATTTCGGGTTTCATTTTGAACTGAGGTAACATCAGGCAACAAACAGTGAGCTATGAATATGATTTTTCTTATCATCCATGTAAAGATGTAAGAACAAAGAGAAAATGAATTCACAAGCTCATATTAAGGGGCTTATAAAATTATCAGAGATTATTTTTTCTATTTTATCCCTTTTAACAGCATCTAAATATTGGAGACGTATTATATTCTGAAGAGGTTACTAAAAAGGTAGATTTAACATGTTCTTGTTATGAAACTAATAAGAAAGTACTGGAGAAAGTACCAAAAGCTTCACAATTTTGAGATGATTTAGAAGAGAAATATGACATGTTATGAATTGTTTACTTTTGAAGGACTTTAAATATACAGATTCGGGTCGCAATAACTAAATGAAAAGTTCAAAAGTATATACCATTGCAACTTCACAAGCTGTAAAGATGGAAGAACAAAGAGAAAATGAATTCACAAGCTCATATTAAGGGGCTTATAAAATTATCAGAGATTATTTTTTCTATTTTATCCCTTTTAACAGCATCTAAATATTGGAGACGTATTATATTCTGAAGAGTTACTAAAAAAGTAGATTTAACATGTTCTTGTCATGAAACTAATAAGAAATTACTGGAGAAAGTACCAAAAGCTTCACAATTTTGAGATGATTTAGCAGAGAAATATGACATGTAATGAATTGTTTACTTTTGAAGGACTTTAAATATACAGATTCGGGTTGCAATAACTAAATGAAAAGTTCAAAAGTATATACCATTGCAACTTCACCCTTCAACATTGTTGGAATCCCCTCCAGCAATCCTAAAATGATCTTGCTTTTCCCAACAACATGCCTTATTGGGGTACCCTTGCCTGAGTAATAAAAATGTAAAAGAGAAGAGATTTCAATGCATTAAGGCAAGATTGGCATACTACAAACTTACAGAGTTCATGTTCAGTATATTTAAGAGAGTGTAAAACTAAAAAGTAGCGAAATCATTCCAAGAAACGGAATTTTAAAAAAATTACTGAAACGATAGCAACCGACTGCACAGTTCTAGTGCAACGATGGAAATACGACAGAGTTAATTTATAAGACAAAATCAAAATGTAGTAGTGGAGATTTTTTCTGTAAATCTTATCAGCATATATTTATTCGTGGTACTATTTTACTACTCAGTATTCTGTACTCCAGAGAAGAATAATGAAGTAAGCAGCATGTTTATATCCCTAATCCTTCTGCATAAGTGTTTCCCCTAAAACCTATAGTTTCTCAAAGGTTCCACATATCAACCCTACCTCCAAACTCAGACCGTGTCGATTCAACTGTAACTCCATCCAGTGTTCTAACTGTACAATGATATATTACCTGTTGAAATTCATCAAAAACACAATAAGTAACCAATACTTTTTTCCTACTTAGAACTCACAGAAGCTGATTTTTGCATCAATATGAACCTTCATCATCATCACAAACACATAATTCAGAAAATAAAATGTACAAGTATACCTGATTACCCTCAGCAGGTTTTGATTCACCACCACCAGGCCTCACAATAGCTTTCATCAAACTTCCAGGAACAATCTTTTTTCTTCTGCATACAAGTCATCATTGAACAAAATGTGAATAACCAGTAGGTAAGAAAATGAAGTCTTGCTTATCCTTCCATATTAATAACCATAGTATTACTCCTGTAGTTTCATGTACTTTGATTATCTTATTATTCTATTGTCCTTTTCCAATGGTCTGTCATGCTTTCTATAGTATTTTGCTATTTTTCCAATGGTCTGCCATGCTTTCTATAGTATTTTGCTATTGCTTCTTCACTTACATTATTTCTATTTCCACCTCTCAAGGTAAGAGTAAGATTTGTGTAAATTATACCCTCCCCAGACCCCATTTATGGGATTACACTGGGTATGTTGTTGTTGGGTCAATTCCTAAGAGAATAATGACATTTTTTCATCCCTGGTCTCTTATTTCTTGAAAGAAACTGAATAACAGCTAAAAACACTTCTATTTTTATAAATTCATGAACAAAGTAAACTGACTTGATCGGAGGGTCTATCGGAACTTATCCTACCCTCCCCAGGCCCCACTCGTCTTGTCGGACTACACTAGCTATGTTGTTGTTGTTGTTGTTGCATGAATAAAGTGAACTGGGTCAATTCTAATCACAATAAAAATTTGATCTTTAGTCATCTTCAGTCTCTTGTTTTTGAAAAGAAATGATTAACAGCTCACAAAAACTATTATTTTCATAAATTAATGAATAAAGTGAACTGGATCAATTCTTAATAAAAACAACAATTTGACCTTTTATCATCCTCGGACTCTGGTTTTTTCTTTTCTGGTTGCTTAACTTGTTGCTCATGATCATCATCAGCTACTACTGCCATTTCCCTCTTGCTACTGCAAAGTGTAACAATACATTCCAAGAACAGATTTTTATACCCAAAACTATAATTAGGATAAAAAATTGAGCAAAAACACATAACCCCACTTAACAAAAACATACAAAAATCAAGAATTTGAAGAATTACCTTACTGGGTATGTGCAAAATTGGAGTAAAAGACTGAAGAAATTTATCAAGAATGGCTAGAAAATCAAGTGGGTGTTGCCGTTTGATATTCTTGGTGACCAACTAATCACTAAAAGACTATCAAAATTCCAACTTTTGGCTCTGATTCTGTGAGTACTGACAAAATATAGCTGAAAAATTCGATTTCATTAGAACAAGAATGGGCTGGAGCCAGGGATTCAATGGGCTGTTACAGTTTGACCATAACCTGTTGGACCAAAAAAATACAAATATTTCCAATTTTTCTTTCACTAGATTTTCCTAATTTTAATTTTAGGATAAAAATAATTTTCAAATATTTTAAATAAGATTGTAATGTTCTAAAAGTATATAAAAAGAAATTCTTAGAATTCTACTTATTTACCTTAGGCGTTTGATCATAGATATCAAATAATTTTCACTTTTCATTTTATTTGATTTTAAAATCATGTTTATGTTCGAATGTAAAGATAACTTTATATGAGGAAAAAATGAGTTTGACAATAATCTGCTTTTTTTTTAATTTTAGATATATTTTAACTTGAATTTGTAATTTTCACCCTACGCAAGTGATTTTTAAATAAAATGAAAAATTATATCTAAAAAAAATGAATACCCAAACGGAAAATGTATCGTAGTGTGTAGTGAATACAAAAATACTCTTTGACTTGGCAAATAATAAAAATCTTACAACTTCAGATTATAAAACTATTTTTACTTTTAGAAAAATCTGTCTATTTCTGAATATTGTTAGAAATATGTTACTCCTGTTTCAATGGCTCATGCAACTAATTTTGATAAAAACAAGTTCAGTATAATCTCACGAGTGTATTTAGCAGAAGTAACATCATAGAATGTTTCCTATAGACCTTTTGACAAGTTTTAGTTGATAACATCATGTAAGAAATATGAATGTTGTAAAATTATAGTATTAGCTAACAGATTATAGAATGTTGTAAAGTTGATATTACAGAATGACAAACTACCATAAGTGAACACAGAAAATAGTTTCATCTGGACCATATTATTTATCACACAATATTTTAGAGCCTCCTTAGTTGCAATAGCTTTCACCTCCATGTCTGTAGTAGCACGAATTTCCTCGGGGCGTGTGCATAGATAAGATCATTAAACAGCCTCGATAACCCCCCACAAAGACAGCGGTAAGGTCTGTGAACATTCTAGCATTTCCAAACCCTACTTGTGGAATTACATCGGAATGTTGTTGTTATGGGCATAGATAAGATCACTTGATGCCTCGAAATATATTTCTATCTCTTACCTTGAACTTGACTTTTCAGCAGTGCTGTTGAACTTGGTATACATCATCTTTGAATGTCACAGCTGAAGCTTACTCATGTCCGATTTGTCGTCTCCAACACTCAAGGTAGGGGGGTATGGTCTGCATACACTATACCCTCCCCAGACCCCACTTGTGGGTTACACTGGATACTTTGTTCTTATTGTTGTTGTATCACTCATGCCAGATCCTTGAGGCTAACTAGAGATGCACTAGCTTCCTCTCAACTATCAGAGAAAAAAGATAGCCTTTCATCACTGGTGTATAAAGACTGCAATCTTGACGGACTAGTTTAAGACATCTGTAAGACACCTTTTACATGACCTGAGGGAAGCGCAACATGTTGAGATTGCAGTTCTAAAAATTTTCAACGAATGAAGTGTAATACACTGCAAGACACCAGAAAAGGAAATAAGATAATATAGATGATGAAGAAAGGACCGAGATATAGGATCCCTTGCTATTATGAATCCAAACAACGAAAAAAAATTAATGAGAGGGAAAGGGTCAAAAATAGATTGTAGCAGTTAGGGGCTATACACGCATTTGTAAAGTTGATATGTGAGCTAACTAGGAGCAGCTTTACCAATTTAGCTATTACAAAATATGCCTAAAGTAACGGGAGTACGGGACTAACTTGGTTATGCAAAATCAGACATAATGAATAGTACTAGCAAAACAAACCAAAATATGTAGCCAAAAGTTCAAACCACTTACTATATGGCATTTGACTACGGATAGGTTCCATTAAAGCGTCAATATAACATTTGGACAGATTCCATGATAGCGTCAATATAGTAAAAGTACATCATCAAATCAACAATCAAACGAGAAAAGAAGACTACAATCAACATCGATCAAATAAAAAGTAAAGAATTATCATTAATAGGAGTAGAAATATCAGTAGTGGTAGACCCGCTCAAGGTAGTGTGGTGCATTTGCTGAATTAGAAACATTTGGCCCAGAAGATAGTTCATGCTCTGATGGCAAAACACTCTCCTCCATTTATTTTTCCTTACTTTGTTGTGCTAAAAATTAATATTTCTCTATGAATCAAGTGGATCAGTTGTGCTCTGATGGCAGACATGTTTTTGTGTCTTAAAATTTTTCCTTTATCCAAAAAGTGTCTTGTTTGTGATAAGATAATAGAATGAAATATCACGCATCCTTGTACACAAAAACTTATATGCACACAAGGGTCCATACAGACTATTGGCTTTTTCTCTTTTGTTATATTATAGACGAAGAATGAATATAATCATATAACCACGAGAAGAAGATGAACGAGGACAAGTAAAGGAACTTAAGCCTTTTTCAAGCAATTTTGTAAGGTAAAGAAAGATCACCAGGCAACTACGAGGCATCCATCTTACAGCATCATTCACAAGCCAGGAGAAACTTGAGCAGTTGAGCTGATCCTTTCAGTATTATTTGGATAACATCTTGCATCATTCTTACCTCTGCTTCTATAAACCTCGTTTGTATCTAGCCACATGAATTAATCTACCACTCAAATAATCGTTATACACAGTGTAATTAACTTCATGGGATAAACTTCACCTACAATAAGGCAGCAGTTACGAAGCAGTCTGATCAGAACTACAGCTAGATTCATAAACTGAAAGAATGGACTGCCTCAACTTCAATTTACAGTCAAACCCCCAAATGCCAACATGATGAACCCCAATGTATGTGCTCAAGTGCTCCATCAATACTCATAAAAGCAGGAAAGATGAATAAATTCACATTCAGATAACCCGTCGAAGTTCCATGGATCACCATGAGACTCATTTCCCAAGAGAGCAAGGGGAGCCTGCACAATTTCATTGATTTGAGCTCTCTGATTACATGAAAGACTTCTTGGGCTGACGTTTTGAGCTCCTACTTAAGCTACCAACTAGTGAAGTATAAGTAGCATAGTCATGCACAAGCCCCATTTCAGCACGTAGCTTATCATATTCATCAGGATTCCCATGCTTGCAATGCCCGTCCAAGAGAATGTTATAGGTAAGGTCATCCGGATTCAAACCTAGATTAAGCATAGCTTGTAATAGCATTTCAGCATTTCTCATCTGTCCTTGTCTGCATAGACCATTCAAAAGCACGTTGTAAGTTATAACATTAGGTGCATGTCCATTACTTTGCATCTGCCTTAGCAACTTAAAACCCATCTTAATATCTCCCTTCTTACAGAAACCATCAATAACCACAGTATAAATGGGGTCATCAGGCTTTAAACCGACATTCAACATTTCGGTTAAAACCCTATCTGCATCAAATGTTCGCCCTTGGCGACACAAACCTGTAATAAGGGCTGTATATGCTACATCATCAAGTTCAATTTTGTTATCAACCATCACTTTTTTTATCTCAAATGCTCCATCTAAATCTCCCTCCTTACAACATCCATCAATAACTGTTGTGTATGTGATCTTATCGGGCTTCAAGCCCTTTTCAACCATCACATGAATGAGCTTCCTCGCTTCCCCTAAGTCCCCACTCTTGCAAAGTCCATTAACAAGTGTGTTATATGTAATTAAATCTGGTTCCACCCCTTGCTTCAGCATTTGTTGATAAGTGTCCATAGCCAAAGCAACACTACCATCCTTGCAATGGCCATTAATCAAAGTCGTGAAAATAACAACATTAGGAACCAAACCTTTAACACACATCTCATTAAACAACTCATTCACATCGCTCATCCAAAACTTCTTGCAAAGACCGTTGATTAAAGCACTATACGTATAAACATCAGGGGAAATTCCTCTTTCCTCCATTTCTTTTTTCAACCTATACCCTGCATCCATATCACCTAATCTACAATACCCATTAATCAAAGTATTGAAACTAACAACACTAGGTCTCAAATTCCTCTTCCACATCTCAGTAAACACCGACCGAGCTTCCATCATTTTACCTTCCTTACACAAATTACTCATCAAAACATTAAAGAAATACACATTTGCAGGATATCCATATTCCAAAAGCTCCTTATAAAAATCAAAAGCTACCATTGGTGAATTAAGCTTCATTAAATATTCAAGAACCTTAGTACAACTTTGAAAAGGGAACTTAATTTTATTCTTTTGAATAAGCCTAAAGCACTGAATAGCATCAGAAACAAACCCCAAATCCAAATAAACATCAATAAGTCCATTCAAAACATTCACAAAAGATGTAAAGTTTGTACCTTTAGCTTTCAAGAATGCTTGAAAAACAGTAAAGGCTGAGTCTTTACCTTTTCTTGAAACAATAGTGTTGATAAAAGAGTGACCTTGTGGATACATTTTGTGGGTGTAAAGAAAAAGGGTCATAGTTGAATAGGTATGAAGTGTGTGGCAAAATCTTGAAGGGTTGGAAGTTGAAAGCCATGTGAAGAAGGAGAGAAGAGAAGAAGGAGGTAAAGAGTGAGGATTAAGGTTAATGAGATTGATTATGTGATGGGGTCTAAGAGATGGAAGGAGGGGTTTGAGGGAAACTTGAAGGGGTTTAGAAGGAGAGTTTTTTATGGCTTCTGAAAGCGTTTTGAGTATTGGGTCTGATGAATCTTGATGGTGGTGGGGTGGGGGTGGGGGTGGGGTGAACCAAGGAGGGGTGGTGGTGGTGGTGGTGGAGAGGTGGTGTAAGGGAGGAGAAAGGGTTTTTTTTAGTGTTTTTCTTGGGATTGTCATTGTGAACATCTCTGAATTGTTTGTTTGAGGTTCATCAATGGGGGTAACAATAGTAAACCACTGAACCAAATTTTAAGAAAATAATAATAATAATAATAATTAAAAGAAAATCAAATATTTGTGTATACCCCGTTTTACAGTTTAAGATAACAAGTCTCGCATCGACAAAACATATAAGACATTTTATCCACTGGTCACAAGTAAGTGTCCATTCGAAGTGACTTATTTTAGGTGTTTTTAAGCCAAAATAATTTTTAAGCAGTTTTGAATTATTTGGATATATCTAAAAAAATATTTATACGCACTTATTTTATAGTCAAAAAAACAAAAATAAGCCAAGTGTCATAAGTTAAAAATCCTAACTTATGGCTTTTGGCTTTTAAGTTGTAAGCCCAAAGTCAATCCAAACGGATCCTAAGCACTTTAAAGTCATGCGGGCCGAAGCCCAGAGCTGACTGTATCATTTGCGGATTAGAATGTCACAAATGGTATGTCACTCTTGGTTGCTTTGCAGTGGGGCAAACCTCAGTGTCGCAGTAAGCAGATCTTATCCACTAGTGATACATTTTAAAGTTGAGTGTGTCTAGGCTCGAAGCGAACAATATTACTAGCGGATTAGGCCGTTACAATTTTGCTCTTCAAATGAATCGTAATTTAAATTTTATTCTTCAAAAAGAAAGGTCTTTAATCTCTATCTTCAGAAATCAAAGTTATGTATGAAAGAGAATAAATTCTTGAAGGACGCATTATTTAAAAATATAATTATGATGCAAAATTATAAGCTCAACAACCTATTCAACTGGTTGGATTTTTTCCCTTTCGCCCTTTGGAGTTTATGGAAAAACAGCAACCATAATATTTTCAGCAACAAAAACTCATCCTTATCGCCTGGCCTGGTGAATAATAAAATGATGGAATACCGACGTTATACTCATCAGGCGCAAGATCCTCAATCCTCCTACCTCGTTAGAATTAGGTGGTCCCTCACCCAGGTAGTGTCACGACCCAAATCGGGTCGCGAGTGGCACCCACACTTACCCTCCTATGTGAGCGAACCAACCGATATAAAACCCATCATTTCAATATAATATCAACATATCATGCGGAAGACTTAAACTCATTAATAAAAATCAATTAAATAAACTTCTAAAATTTATAACTCATTATCCCCAAAATCTGGAAGTCATCACCACAAGAACATCTATGATCAAATTACTAAACTAAGAGTATTCTAAGAAGCTAAAATAAATCAAAAGCTAGTCCATGCCGGAACTTCAAGGCATCAAGACATGAAGAAGAAGATCCAGTCCAAGCTAGAAGCATTAGCTCACCCTGAATTCCGGTGTAATGAAGACTGGCTAGAATTTCGATTGAGTTGAAGACGACGGCGCGTTTGCTGCACTCCACAAATAACAAAGAAAGAAACATACAAGTAGGGGTCAGTACAAAACACAAGTACTGAGTAGGTATCATTGGCCAACTCAAAATAGAAAACAGTATATATCAGTTAATATCATAAATCAACTACAATACTCAACATGTAGCAACAACAAGTACTAAAATCATCAATAAGTACCGCCAAGTTCATCCATGAGGACTCAAGCCTCAATACCATACTCATTTGGGAATTAGGTTCATTATATTGAGTATATTAACATCTTTCAAGATTCATTATCTTTCTTCCTCTTGTGTCGGTACGTGACACTCCGATCCCCTAATTCTACGTGTCGGTTCGTGACACCCGATCCC